>PVHX01004206.1:0-129522 GCA_004024805.1 Geosciurus inauris | reverse complement strand
GCCACGTTCTGAGAAGGATCGTGGGTGTGAGATCAGGCTATTTATACCATTTTCACAATGGTAGAAAAGACCCATAGCTAGCTCTTCTATTGAATCAAAGCCTTTTCCCTTTTTTTTTTTTTTTTTGGTACTGGGGATTGAACTCAGGGGCACTCGACCCACTGAGCCACATCCCCAACCCTATTTTGTGTTTTATGTAGAGACAGGGTCTCACTGAGTTGCTTAGTGCCTTGCCATTGCTGAGGCTGGCTTTGAACTCATGATTCTCCTGTCTCAGCCTCCCTAAGTGCTGGGATTACAGGCTTGCGCCACTGCGCCTGGCTTCCCTTATTTTTAAAAGCCAGGAGGGAAAGAGAGGAGGCGGGAAGGGAAGACCAGGTGCAGAGCCTTTGTGGACACAGGCCTGAGCTGGGTATGTGCCTAGCCTCAGGGAATTCTGACAGTAGCCTTGTCTTTTTAAAATTATTTTCTCCCTTGGAAAGATGGAATACGCAGAAATCAACACATAGGAATCAACGAGTCTTGGAGATTAAACCATGACCAGAACCTGTTCCTCTTCCTCCCAGGCCAGGTCTTGCTCCTATATTAGGGGAAGGGTTGTGGGTGGGCGACTGAATAGTGATTTTTCTCCCGTTTCAGGGACCCAAGCAGGCTGGTGGACCCCACTTCCCAGAAAGAGCACAGTGACAGCAAACTAGGAAGAAAACACAAATGACCCCATTGAGTCTGCTGTGTCCCAGGGGCTTCCGGAGCAAACAATGGCCTCTATGTCTGTTGTCTCCCAAGGGCCGGAAGGGCCCCACTGCAGGGCCCACCGATGAGTCATGCAGGATATCTCCTGCGCTGGCTTTGTTGTGCCCGACAATCCCTCAGCCCAGCCTGAAATGGCAGATGATCTCATCTGCAGGATCTGGGGAAGCCCTGTCACTTTAGCCCCAGGGAAGCTCACCGCCCACAAACAGCCCAGACACTGGAGCCGGGGCCTTGAGAGAGTTTCTGGAGGCAGTGGGTAGATGCTGGGCAGCTCCTCTGCTCCTCCGTCAGCTGGCCAGCCCATGCAGAGCCAGCCAGGAGGAAAAGCCTGTGCCCCTCGAGTCCAGGGAAAGCCCCGCTTTGTTCTCTCAGGACACAGCACGTGTCTGGTGGCTGCCCACCCTCAGCTGCGTCCTGTGGAGTTTCCTGGCTTCAAGAGAAGCCCCCGATGAGTACATTAGGAGTCCAAGGAGGGCTGACCTGAGACTGGCAGGAAGCTGAGGGCTGGTGCAGCTGCCAAACCTGACTCTATCTGGGAAGATTGGGAGAGAACATGCAGGACTTTCCTCATGACAGCCTTCAGAGGATTCAGAAATGAAGATCTAAAGAATGCTGAAGCTATTTGTACTCTTTGAACTTGGATATTGCTGTTGTTTGTTGTTTAATGTGTACCTCACTGGTTCATACAGAACAGTGCTCTGGGGTCCCAGCCTGATGCCCACTATGACCATGAGCAAGTTACTTTCCTTTCCTGAGCCTCAGTTTCCTCTTCTAACAAATGGTAACGAGTGCTGCTCAGAGATCTGTCATAAGCATGTCATTGCATAGGCCCAGCACCCAGGTCATGGCCAGCAGGAAACATGGCCTCCTCTCTTCTATTCATTCCCCCAGAGCTTTGAAGAGGCTCTAGGTTAGGCGTCTGTTCTTCACCTCCCCAAGGTTCATGGCCTGGACCTGTTCCTTGGGAACACCCACCTTTCCTCAGGACAAAAGTGGTGGGTGGGGGCACCTGCTAAGCCTCTGGGGAAGAACTGCCCCCAGTTGTCACAGTGCCAAGGATAATGTCATCGACGCCTAGGGCTAGGGCTCTACGTCTGTTGGTTATCATGGTGAGTGACAGCTCAGAGGCCAGATCAGAGAGAATCACTGTAGAGACAGGAAGTCCAGATCCTCTGAGCCCAGGCAACAGGTGTGGAGATCTTTCCTGGAGGCCACAGAGACCAAGTCCTCTCCTGTGCACACTGTGTCCTCTTGGAACAGCCCTGGAGCCACTGAGGAGCTTCAGGTAAGACACCAGGCCCTCGTCAAGAGAAGCCATTCTTATCCCTGCCCTGGGACACCCTCCTGAGCACCCCCTTCTGAAGTGTGAGCCTTCTTTCTACGCCTTTGCCAGGGAGCAGCAAGTTACCTGTGGGGAAGTGACCCAGCTCTGAGTGTTCCCTACTAGCTTTCCAGCCTACTGTATCATCATGAGACATCAGACACATTACTGTGGCTTTTGCAAGTCCCTGGTCACCCCTGGCCACATTACTCAGCTGTGAAGGGAGCTGAAGAGTCACTCTGGAGATGTTTGAAGAAGCCACGTTGGGCAGGCTTAGACAGGTGGTTCTGTCTTTGCAGGCGGTTCAGATACACCAGTGTATATATTGTAGAGCTGTATGACACGGTCCCTGAGCCCAACCCTTACCTGGCCCCACCGCCAGAGAGTGCTGCTTGACAATGCCCCCTCACACTACACTCTTCTGCCTACCTGAAGGAGTAGCTGCTCTAGGAACGTGATCTAGCCCAAGGTTCAAAAATGTGGTCATTTCAGCTCAGGCACTGTTACGGTTTAGATACAAGGTGTCCCCCAGAAGTTCATGTGTGAGATAATGCAAGAATGTTCAGAGGTGAAACGATTGGGTTCTGAGACACTCAACCTAATCAGTGGGTTCATTCACTGATATGGATTTCTCGGGTGATAATTATGGGCAGGTAGTGTGTGACACGCCTTTGGGGTTTATATTTTGTCCCTGGTGAGCGAGCTGTCTGCTTTCTGGTTGTCGTGAACTGAGCTGCTTTCTTCGGCCACATGGTGTTCTGCCTCATCATGGGCCCACAGCTATGGAGTTGGTCAACTATGAACTGAACCTCTGAAACCATGAGCCAAAATAAACTTTTTGTCCTGTAAGTTGTTCTTGTCGGTCTTTTGGGCATAGCAACAAATATCTGACTAAAACAGGCGCCAAGGTCTTAGCTAATAGCCTCTCCTTACCTCCACATTCTACCACTCTCCACCTCCCAGTCTGCCCCCCAGCCACAGAGAAGCACCCTTATACTCCCCAGTGGGCCATGCTTTGAAGCTCCATCCATGCCTCCTTGGGCTGAGAGATCTTTCTTCACACACCTGAGTCAGAGCTGTATCAAAATTATGCTTCGAAACACAGACAAGTCAAGTAAATAAAAGAAGGCATGGAACTTGCATGGATCTGACCTTCTCTTTGGGAGAACACTGCATGTGGTTCAAAGGAAGTCTTGGACAAGCCACTTGGGGAGGAGGGGAGACCCCCAGGAACCAGGCTTGCTCCTGACCCACGGTTGGGCAGTCTCCTAAGGAGACCCAGCCTGTAAGCCTTAGGCTTTCTGAGGGGCTGGGTCCATCAAGAGGTCCTCCTTTTCTTCCCTCTTCCCCCTCAGCTCATAGGCTCCCTGCATACATGAATACTGAATCCATGGTAAAAGAATATCAGTGCGTCATGTCCTTTATTCATAATCTCCCTAGGCCACCCCACGTCTCAATCCAGGGCCAATGGCAAATGCTACTGGCCCTGTAAACCCAACTCAAGTGGCTTTTCCTCTGGGAAGCTCAGCATAAAGTCAGTGCCAAGCACGAGCACTGCTTCTCATTCTTGCTCCACACTTTCGGCAGTGCCTGGCTGGCTGTAGGTGTGCAGTGTTTAAGAAATGAACGGTGGAAGCTCCCTGCCCCTCCCCCTGCACAGCTATGAACGCAGCATCACCCTCTCTCTGGGCTAACAGTGCAGAACACCCAGGTGCACGCAGAGAACAAAGTACCTGATGTCATTCCAGGTGTCTGGCACCAGGCTCCTCCCTCTTCCTACACAGATGTGCTCACCCGCCCAGGGCCCTATGCCTGTCCTGGCCCCTGAGCTCTCAGCACATCACCAGCCTACTGCAGGTCAGGCAGCAGGGCCACACAGCCTTGGTCCTCCTCACCCTCGCTGTGGCCACCCGGGCCCAAATCCAGCTTCATATCCTGTCTCCTCAGGGCCCCTGGCCTCCCTGTAGCCTCCTGACAGCCAGCCCCTGGAACAGTCAGATAAAGAGTCCCCAAGCCCAGCTTTCCTCCCCATACAACTCAGCCTTCCCCAGGTACAACAGGTGCACCCCTGCCTGCTGCCTGCCTAGAGGACCCCTGTGAGCTGGTCCCAGCTCAGCTCCCTGTCACCTACCCTCCTGTGAGCCTACCAGCCATATTCCCTCTTCCCCTTTGGCAGGCTCACCAGCCTGTAGTCTCCAAGGCCCAGCTCAGCCCTCATCAACCCCATTGCTTCCCTTTCTGGCCCACACAGCTCCTGTGACCTCACTGTCATCCACGTACTCCCTATGGACTGATGATTCAGAGTTAGACTCTTTGGAGCTTTAGTCAACTTCACATAATTATGAGCACCTACTGTATGCAGGGTACCAATCTCAAACAGATCTTCAGAATCAGATTATTCATGGTCTGCTTGGACATGGGCTCCAGGTGTGAAGTCCTCTAGGACTGGTGTTGCCACAGGGCTGAGGTCCTTTGGGGACACTTATGCCTTCCCTCTAGAGTGGTCCTGGAACTAGAGCCTCATTCGAGGTCCCAAGAAAATTCTCAGGGAATTCCCAGGAACTATTCATCTTAGGTATTCACTTGGAAAAAAATCCATTGGTGGGGATTCTATTCCCTATCATTTGTTTTCCATTAACTGGAAGAATATGACTGAGTGTCCTTTGATTCTTAGAAAGCAACAATTTCCATGATGAACAGAAATCAAAACTTCCTGAATTGTCCTGCTGGTGATAAACTCTGCTTCCCAGAAGGCAGGCGAGACCCAAGAAACCAGAGACTCACCACTACCCATTAACTTCCACCCCGCTTGCGCAATAAAAGCCCCCAGCTGGTGGCAGGAGCCCTACTCACGATGAAGACACCACTCAAGGCCTCTCTCCCCTGTAGAACTTCCCAAGCCAGCAATGTAGCAGGTGCTTTAGGACACTACAAGATGGTCTGTCCCCACTTTAGGAAGGTCATAGAGCTAGAACATGGCAGAGCTGGGGTGCCAACTCAGCCCTACCCTGATGTCAACAGCTTCGAGAATCAGGCGAGGATCTCAGGGAGGTCTCAGGTCAGTGGGAGGACAGGACTGCCTGGATGAAAGGCATGACTTGAGTGACAGGAGGGGTTGTTCTGGGAAGGCTTCTCAAAGGGAGATTCCAATTGGTTTTCTGAGGACAGAAAAAGAAGAGGAACATCCACGGTGGAGAATTCAGGTAAAAGAAGTAACTTGAGCAGATGTTGAGTGGAGAGATGCTTCATGTGGAGGAAGATGGGAAAGGGAAGGGATTCAGGTCCCCTCCTCAGCCTCCTTTCCCCAGAGCTGCCACGAGCCCCTTGAGTATCTCTCCTCATGAAGTTGTCCTTTGAAAAGCACCTCCCCTTTGTGTGTGTGTATCAGGGCTCACACTACTCACAACTTCATTTGATTTCTCAGCCATACCTGTTCTCCTTGGCTGGAGTGACCAAAGGGAGGGGATGGCCCTGAGGGTACAGAAGAGTCACTGACCAGGCCCCATGTGCAGGAGCCTGGCCCCAAGGACCAGGCCTGTGGATCAGCAAGGCACACACTGAGGCACACCTGGAGAGCAGAGGAGGAGGAGGCTTGCCTGGACTTCCTCCTGGGAGTTTTTCTCACCTGGTGCTACAGTGAGGCCTCCAAGGCTGCTGCAAGAGGGGCTGAGCACCCTTTGGGAGCCTGCAAAGTAGGAGCAGAGTGTGGCCAGAAAAATGAGGGCTACCTGTTGAAGCCAAACAGCATGTTGGGATCAAAGATGGGGGAGGAGGCAGCCAACACTTCTTGGTCTTGTGTGGCTGATGGGTTCAAATAAGCCCAAGAGGCTCTGGACCAGGGATTCTGGGCTCAGGGGTGGATACTGGTGTCTCTGGACTTCATGCCCCTCAGCACTACCACTGGAGCTATAGCACCAATTCAGGTAAACATCCCACCAGGCCCCTTACCTCTGGAATGTGGTTTCTGCCTCTAGCTCAGCAATGCTTCCCTTAGGGGTGGGAATAGAACCAATGACCCTCAGAACCCCTCGTCTGAAAGCTCCAGAGAAAACAAAACAAACTCCCAGCCAGGATATGGGACTGAGAGGGGAGAGAAGGAAAGGCCTGGGCTTTGATCCAGACGTTTACATTTTCCACATTAATGAGCTGGGAAATGGCTCTTTTAATGCCAATAATAGCAACCACTATCCCCTCTGTGTTCTCATTTAATCCTGGCAAACATTAAGTGAGACCACCATTATGATCCCTGTTGTAGAGATGAGGAGATTGAGGATCAGAGACGACCTATGATTTCCCCCAAGGTCCCAGGATTAGTTCACACCTGAGCTGGGACTTGAACCCAATGTCACCATTTCTTTCCCAGTTCTGTTGGTAGAACATTGTATGTCCATTCAGAGACAGGATTGGACCGAAGGCTCTTTCCTGGTTCACTTGAGCCTCCCAGCATGGACACAGCCAGATAAAAAAGCAGACTCTTGTGAGGTGGCCAGGAGGTCAGCCTGGCCCAGTGCACCTTTCCCAGTGCTGTTGAGTGAAAGCCACATGCCAGCCAAGCAAGGCTAGCCAGGTCATCAGCCCAGGCTGACCATGTGCCCTGGGATATAGCCTCTCATTTTCCCTGGCCATGTGGCACTTGTCCCTTCCCTCTGATCCCCTAGCCCTCTGAGGCTTAGCAATAAGTTCTCCCTTGCTTCCTGTAAGGCCGGTTTGCCAAGCCCAGGCCCTTTGAAGCAGCAGGAAGGAAGCAGCCCTAGATCATCCCCTTGTAGAAAATTAGCTAGGGACTAGATCTCCTGGAACACTGTAAGATTTTCAGTCTAATATCTTTAGCAGAAAAAGAAGAAAATATTGAATTCAGAAATAGTGGTTTGCAAGTACATCTATTTGCAAAGCTCACTGTTGGACAACTAGGTGATCAGTAGAATTCTACCAGGCTCACTTGAGTCTCAGAGCCTTAGGTTTGCATCATGAAGCTGCATGTTACTGAACTTCCATCTGGCAGATGGCCTAGCCACCGCAAGGCATTCAGAAGTCAGGAGCAGGAGACATCAACAGAAGTGCAATTAATCAGAGCAATTGCTTCCTCTGTTGTGAACATGCCACTTCTCAGGGCATTGGAGGGCAACACACGGAGGGACCTGCTTCTGCATCTCTGTGGCATTCAAAACCATGTTGAATATGCAATATGTTTTCATTTCTAATATTGGTTTCCCTGAAAACTACTGCAGCCATGAGCCAGCCAACGTGCAGGGCAGCAAAGTCCCTGGCTTTCCTGGCCTGGGTGGGGATGAGTGTTGTGCTTCACCAGAAGCCAAAGGTTCTCTCCAACTCAATACAATGAAAGCTTCTGACGGAGACTGGCTGGAATCCAGGCTTTGCTAATTGTTATATTTATGGGAAAATTACTTGTTTTTGTTCCTTGTGAACCAGAAGGAAAACAACTTAGGTGGTTGCTGAACAGAAAGGGAAAGCCTGCTAGCTCCCTAGGGAAATGCCACCTGAAAGCTGTGGATTTGGTGGAGCTGGGGGAAGCAAAGGCCCAGAGGCTTGTCTACCCCATGCTAGTGCTTGCTTGGGAACCTCTGAATCTTGGGTTTAGTGTACCAACTGGTGATTTAAAACCTGCTGAATTATGGGAGTTGGAGGATTAAACTAGTCAGGGTCTAGGGGATCTCCCTGCAAGGAACAAGTTATAAAGAACCCCAAGGCATGAGGGTGGGAGCAGGTACCCATGATTCAGGAGGAGAGGGTCCTTTGGTGGGAAGGATAAGGCTGGTGCCTCCCCTGGAAGGCCAGGGAACCAGACAGATCCTGAACAGGCTGGGTCTCTTGCCTTGGGACACAGGGCCTGAGGAGGAGCCCTGAGGCCAGGGAAACCTGCCCTCAAGGTTTCCCCTACCCCAGGGGTCTGGGTTCCTCACTGCTCCTCATACTTTTTTTTTTTTTTAAATATTTTTTAGTTGTCAATGGACCTTATTTTATTCATTTATTTATATGTGGTGCTGAGAATCGAACCCAGTGCCTCATGCATGCTAGGCAAGCACTCTACCACTGAGCCACAATCCCAGCCCCTGCTCCTCATACTTTTAGCCAGGCCTTGGAAGAGAGGGCCCTGATGGCCCATTTCATATTGAAGTTCAGTTGCTGGACTGGGAGGAAGCTATCGCATTTTCACCTTCACGCAACACAGCAGGAGAGAGGCTTTGGCATGGGTGGGGTAGGACAGGGGCTTCCTTCTGCTTGCCAGTTGGGAAATGAGGGAATGGGAGAAGGGCTGGCTTCAGGTGATGCTCCCGGTGACACTCCTTGAGTATGGGTGAGTCCTGAGAAGACAGACTGGCTGGGACCTCTGTGGGCCACACCTGTGTTCCTTTCTTACAGCTCTAATTACCACGAATTTGGCAGTTTCAAACAACACATGTGTAGTCTCTCCTGGTTCTGGAGGCCAGAGTGTGACGTGGAGGTTTAGGCAGACTCATGCTCACTCTGCGATCTCTAGGGGATCTCTCCTTGCCTGTCTACCTTCTGACACCCTCCGGCATTCCTGGGCTTTGCAGCCCCACTCCTGTCTGCCCAGCTTCACATGGCCTTCTTGCCTCTGGGTGTCAAATCTCCATCTTCTTTCTCTCACAAAGATACTAGTCATCTGCGGGGGCCTCAGTCCATCCCGAGCCAGTGGGTAAAAGGGGCACCCCCACATTCACCTAGCAGTGGAAGTTGAGAAGAGTTGGAGTCGGCTGGCTGCATGTTCCCAGCCTTGCCTTCTGCAGTCGCAAGACAATCAGGGAGTCCAGTCAAGGCAAGTACTCGTATATTTGCGGAACAAGCATTCAACTTATAGGGCCGTTGGGCCCATCAGAGACAATGCACGTAGGCAATAATTGTCCATGTGGCAAGGCACGTAAGCCCCCTGAGCTGCACGTTCGCAGAACCAACAATAATTGTAAACCAATCACATATTTCCTCCTTCCTTTGTGCCTTTCCCATTTACATAATGGCTAGTCATTAGGGCGTAGCACAGAGCTAGCCCCCCACAGTCATCGGGTTTGGGGCACCCTAAATTCAGGATGGTCTCATCTCAAGATCCTTTACTTAATTACATTTGCAATGCTGGGCGCTGTGGTGCATGCCTGTAAGCCCAGTGGCTCAGGAGACTGGGGCAGGAGGATCGTGAGCTCAAACCAGGCTCAGCAATTTATCAAGGCTCTAAGCAACTTAGCAAGATCTTGTCTCTAAATAAAACGTAAAACAGGCTGAGAATGTGGCTCAGGGGTTAAGCACCCCTGCGTTCTAAAAAATTACACTTGCAGTGATTTTATTTCAGATATGGTCACACTCTCAATTTCTTTTCTTTTTTTTTGGTACTGGGGATTGAACTCAGGGGCACTTGACCACTGAGCCACATCCCCAGCTCTATTTTGTGTTTTATGTAGAGACAGGGTCTCACTGAGTTGCTTGCGCCTTGCTGTTGCTGAGGCTGGCTTTGAACTTGTGATTCTCCTTTCTCAGCATCCCTAAGTGCTGGGATTACAGGCTTGCGCCACCGCGCCCGGCTACATCTCCAATTTCTTTGAGGCCTTACTCCATGGATTCTGCATACCATATCCCCTATGTTTTGATGGCCACCAGTGGGCTCTGGCCCTGGAGACTATAGATTCCTGAATTGTGCTAGGTGACAGGCAAGATGCCCAGCCTTCTTTGCTCCTTTGGAGCCTGGCAGGGGGGAGTTAGAAGTTCCAGGGTTAGGGCTACAGCCCTAGAGCTGTGGCTGTCCATGTCTGTCCACACACTCCTATGCAGGTAGACAGGATCATCTGGAACTTATCTCAGGACGCAAGCTCCCTGCTAGGAACAGGAGGACGGAGGTTGTGAAGGTTATAATAATTACTGCTATTTATTGAGGATCTTGTATGTTCTACGTACTTTTCTTCATTATTGCACTAAATCCTCACAATCATTCTGACCATGTCATAGATGAAAATACTGAGGCTTGATAAGCTTTCATAAGCTGACCTTCATGCCACAGCTTATAAGTGGTGGGACCAAAGTGATAACTTGGGTTGCTTACAGGACACAGTCAGCATCTCTCTTTGACAAACTGGGTAAAATGATGGGTAGGGAGAGAATCCCAGTCTCAGGGCTACACCAAGGCCAGAGTCAGAGGTCTTTGTAGTCCCATGGCTTATGTCATGGATGGTGGTGGTATTGGTTGTGCAGGTTCTGGTGGAACAGAGAAGTGGCCCCAACCTGGAAATCCTGGTGTTCTGAACAGACAGAAGACAGCTGAGCCACACGGGGAGCTGACGGTTGACTGGACCAGACCACTGCTTCCCAGCCAGCTCTCCAATGCCTGCTCTACCCTTCCAAGCAGGGCTTTGGGACTCAGCAGCCCTGGACACGGTATGAAACCAGAAACCCAGGGCTCAGCCCCCATCCTGGCTTTATCGATTCTGTGACTTCTGAAAATGATTCAACCTCTCTGAACCTGGAGTCCTGGGAAGTAAGAAGAGGCGAGTGGGGCAGGCAGGCGGGAGCTGTGAATTGGTCAAAAGTCTCTGGTCCTGTCTTCCCAGGAGGGAAGCAGACAGAACCACACAGACCTGATCAGTATTCTGCCCTGGCCTCCCAGCACAGGGAAAGTAGCAGGCTCCATTCAAGCTCTTGAATTGGCACCTCATCTTGGTGTGGGGACCCAGGGGCATCCAGCATTTGCTGCCCTGGTGGCTCCAAAGAGAGGCTCCCTGCAAAAGTCTTGGTGCTCATGGGCCTAAGGAGGGAGCTTGGAAGTGCTGTGGGAGGCTGGGGGCCCTGCCAGGGCCTGGAGGGCCTGAGGGGAGCAGGCAGGTGGGAAGGTGGGTCTTCTCTACTGGCTTCTCCCCTCAGGGGTGGGGGGCCTAGGGGCTCTTGGGACTGTTTTTCTAATCTGTGGTGCCAGCCCTAGTTTGGCAAATGACCCTTAAGGGAACCAGGGCAATAAAGTTGGAGTGGCTCAGGCACAGGAAAAAGGACACAAAAGCAACAGTGTGGGGAGGGCGCTGTCGGAAGAGGTGGGAATCAGTGTCCTGAGCTGCTGGGAAGGCCACAGGCTCCTGGAAGCGCACAGTGGCCCTGGGGCTCAGGCAGTCTGGGCTGGGAGGGGGTCTGTATGGCAGACTCCAGAGCCCACTCTCCAGCCTGGACCTGGGTGGAAAAACACAGAGGGAGTGAGGGAGAGGAAGGCCTGGCAAAAGGGGTGCAGCCCAAGGAAGGGAGTACTGAAGTAGCATCTCTCCTGGCTTCAGGCCAGATGGGTTGAGGAACAGCTGTCTCCAGAGTCAGGTCTTAGCTTTCCTCTTCCTCTTCCAAGGGCAAGTTGCTTCAGGTAATGTGTAACCCCTGCTTGAAGGAAACCAGAGGCATGGGACTCAGGGTGCTGGCCCAGAAGCCAGGCCCTTCCCACTGTCCTCACTGTTCCTGCCTTCCTTCAGATCCCTCTCCTCTCTCACCTTGAAGGCTGCCATCCTCTCCAGGCCTCATGTGGCTTCCCAGAGTTCTTAGTAAGATCCAAGTTCCCAGGTGGTCTTTAAGCCCCTGCCCCGTCCCACCATGCTCTGGCCCCTGCTGTCCTCCCACCCCCAGCCTTAACCCCACCCTTCTCCATCGCAGACAGCCGCCTCTTCTGACCTCAGGCCCTGCCCATGTTGCTCTCCTTTCTACAACACCATTTCTTCTCTTCCTTTCTAGCAGGACCTTACTTGCCCCTGGGATCTCAGTGCAGGCAAGACCTCACAGCGAGCAGCTCTGCTCTCAGCCTGGGCAGACCCAACACCCTCCACCACAGTTCTGGAAACATTGAAAGTGATTAGACGTGTCCCATCTCTCTCTCACCATCCCGAGCAGCCTGGGAAACGATGGAACCTCTCCTGTGGCCTCACATACCCAGGACCAAGTTCAGCCATGCTGAGAGCAGGTCCCCAGAAAGCATTTGACAGATGAGTGAGGTTGAGAGCTTAAGTTCAGCTGCCTGGGGATAAATTTCAGAAGGCTGAGGAATGAATGGAAGGGATGGGAAAGTACATAGGTAGAGGCCAGGAAGCCCTGGACAGGGCAGAGCCACTCCCATTAATGACCAGGTGGAGAATACTGAGCGAGGACAGGGAGATGGCACCACCTGTACTTTCCTGAAAGTAGAGGCGGTGGGGGTGGGGTGTGCGTGCGGCAGATGGAGAGCTGAGTGAAGTTAAGGGGATGGGTAGGGTTTGGGCTTCTGGCTGCTGTAAAGCTCAGATGGAATCCTGTCTGTGGCTTGAGGTCGCCAAAGCCCAACTCTAAGGGCACAGGCAGAACTGGACCAGTGGCTGAGATCTCCCTGGGGTCAGTGTAGTTGGCGACTGGAGCAGGAGATCAAAAGCCACTGGGGCTGGTGCCAGGAGTAGCATGCCCAGGGGGCCATCAGTGGACTTCAGAAAGTATTGCCAAGTAAAATACAGATTAAATCTGAATTTCAGATAAACAAAATTTTTTTTTATAATTCTAACTATGTCCCCAAAACTGCATGGAAATACTTTTAGACTAAATAAATAAAAAGCATTAGTTGTTTATCTGAAACTCAAATTTAGCAGAGTATCCTATATTTCTTATTTGCCATATCTGGCCACTTCAGTTAGGTGTCAGCCTGGCCTGTGAGGCATGTGGCCTGCAAACTCAATTCCAGTAAAGCAACCCTAAAACAAACAACCCCCAGTTTGTATAGAAAATAAAACACGTAACTTCCCGAGAACTCATTATTGTCTGAAGATGGAAGTCTGTGATTTTTGAAGGAAAAAACAGTCTTCTTCTAAGGAAGAGTGAGTCACAGGCAAGCTGAACATGTTTCTCTGGCTTTTGAGGGTGGGCTGAGCCCTGCCCAAAGGCCACCATCAACTCTACAGCCTATACCACTCCTGGCTACCTATCAGGTGCCTGATGTCAGCCTCTGACTCTACTGGGGGCCTCAAGTCACAGGCCAGACTGTGGGTCAAGCTTTAGAGCAGCCTAGGCAGCCCCTGGGTCCCCGGGCAGCTCTGAGCCAGAGATAAAGAAGGGGCTTCTGGATGCCCAGGGAAGTACCAACCCTGAGCTTGGGGCTCCGAGTAGGGAGATGCCACCTTGGTCTGCCTATCTCCCATTAGACGGGAGTTCTTTGAATCACTGTTTCTTATGACTCTCCATGCTGATGGACACAGGGCCCTACCTGTCCCAGTGAGTGGGAAGGGCATGGGGCCAGACAGCTGTCCAGCCCCAGATCCTGCTTCTACAGAGGAGCTGCTGCTCAGAACAAGCAGAGGTATGTGCAGGATGGCAGGGTTCTGGTTGGGCCAGGGGCCTCCTTCCTCCACTCCTTGTCTAGTCTTGTGGTAACAGAGGCTCCTGTTAAAGTCCCCAAGTCTGCTGCTGTCACTCCTCTGCTCAAAACCCCATGGTGGTGTCCCTGACTCCCCAGCATGAACACTGATGCCCAGCAAGAGGCCACTTGGCCCTCCCAGCCTGCCTGACCTTAGCACCTGGGACCCCTTCCTTGCTGGCTCTGCTGGTCTTCCTGGTCCCTGAAAAAGCAGGACTGTGGTCTATGGTTCCTCTTTTCTAGTATTCTCTTCCTTCCATAGGCACAAGGCAAGGTTCACTGCCTTACCTTCAGGTCTCCACTCAAATGCCTCTTCCTCTGATCACAGCCACCCGCCCCCTGCACACACCTTCCCTCCTTCCTTCCCTCCTGGGGCTCCTCACCTCCTGTGATTTCCTTAGGCTTCAGGTTGACGGTTGGTCATCTTCCACTGGAATGGGCTTTGCATCTGTTTTGCTCACACACAAGCCCCCCTCCCCAGCTCCCGGGACAGTGTGGCACCCAGCAGGAGAGAGGGGCCCTGACACACCAACAAGCTTATCCCTGGAGGAGAAGCAAGAGGGCTTGCCTGTCCACATGAATGCCAGGGGGCCCCTGTGACCTGGCAACTAGGGTGGGCCTGACACTGATGCATGCGCTGGTGGGGCACAGTGGGGGGGCTCTCTGAGCAAGCAACATCAGCAGGAGCTCCCCTCTTCTCTTTAGCTTTTGGCAGGTCCCACTGGCATATAAGGGACACTGTGAGTCCTAAGGAGACAGGAACCCAGCTAACCACAGGGACTAGGGTAGAAGGGCAGGATCACAGGTCAGGGAGTGATCTTTTAGGCTGGGGTCAGTCTTCCCGGGGCACAAAGGCAGCCTCTCCTCTGTCTGTAGGAGCCTTGAGGCTGTCTGGCCTTACAACATTCCAGACATTCTTTGGGGTCCTGGAGGCTGAGGGCTGTGTCTGGGAAGGAGGGCTTTGTGTAGGGGAGGAAGTATCCAACTGACCCAGACCCCTTTGTTCAGCTGCCAGCACCTCACGCCTTCCTCCTGTCTGGCCTAACTGACCAGCTGGGGCTGGACTTGGGGTGGGGACAGGACAGGAGTCCCTGGGGCCTGTGCCCCCTGCTGCCCTTCAGGCACAGAGCCCTGGACTCCCATAGCCTCAGGAGGCCTGGCCTCAGGAGGCCCAGTGGGGGTTTGAGGTTGAGAGCAAGACTGACACCTCCCATCCCACAACAGGGCCTTAAATGGGATGTGGCTAGCCTGCGGGAAGGGCTGGAACCCAGTTGTCACCCATATTGGCTTAAGTACCAACTGCCACTAAGAATGTGACCATCTCCCAGTGATGTTAACTCTCCAAATCTTTGTTTTGTCATGTGTCACATGTTCACCAGATCCTGCTAGTGAGAGATTAAAAGAGTGTACGTGCTGGGGACTAAGACACACACATGTCTGGCCCATTCAGGCACCTGGTACACATCTCTCATCCCAAGGTTGAGAGATTCTGAGAGGGGGATGGAGCTCACAGGGTAGAGGGGCAGCATGGAGAGTCCTCGGAAGGGAAGGGAAGGGAAAGAAAAGGAAGGGAGCAAAGCCTGGGAGTAGCCCACAGGCTTTTTGGCTGCATGTGGCCACAGTGGAGGGAAAGTGCCCACAGTCAGATTGTGAGCCAGTGACACCCACTCCTCCTCTTCTTAGACCAGAGAGCTGGGGGCATGAGGCTCGGCATGATGCAGAGAGCTCCAGACATGCAGGGCTCTGACAGCCAGGCAGAAGCGAGGGGAGTGGAATGTCAGTCATCCTGCTCAGGTCCATGTGCCACAGATCCTGGGACAGTTCAGCGGCCAGGCCTGGAGGGAGGTCATCTCCGTGCTGTCTGAGGGTTGTCCCCAAGTGCAGTTGGGGACCTCAGAGGGGCGCTAGCACTTGGGCAGTTGTCAGGAAGTGGTTTCAACACAGCCACAGGGAGGGTTGGTGGGAGTGAGCCCCATCAATGCTTGGCCAGGGACCAGGCAGAGCTGGTGACTGCAGTCGGGAACTGCAGAGGGCCCCTGTGCTGGGAAACAGGCCCTGTGCAGCTCTGGGCATTCAGAGCTCCTGGGAGGGGCCATGTGAGCTCCCCTTCCGGCAGCAGGGTCTGAAGACCCTTCGTTAGTCACATAGGATGGCCACAACCACGGAGCCAAGTGGCAGTGGGTGTGAAGCAGTCAGCAGGAGGTTCTCACCAATAAATAGTGAGACGCGTGGTTGTTCCTTTCTCCCAAGAAACTTGGTCCACAGGGCACAGCACTCCAGGTCCAGCCCTGTCTCTGCGTCCAACTCACTGCGCGGCTCTCAGCCTGTTTCTGGGCTGTCCTTTCTCCTTTTATATCCTGAGAGGAGTGACAAAGCCCTCCTTATTCTGACCTACTTGATGACTTGGGCTTGTCCCTGGAAGTTTTGCTCCATGCCAACAGAGCAGGGCCAGAGGTCCCACGTTCATCTCCCAGGTGTTATTAGATGTGCCCCAGCTGCAGGATATGTTGGACTATCTCCTGGAACGTGGCTAGCCTGCCTGGGAGGGTCCAGTATCTACTGCTGCCCACTCTAAGTGGGCCCTAGATTACAGGTGCCTGCAAGGGTCAAGCTGGAGAGGGGCCTCTTGGCTGCCCTTGTGTCAGGGTGTGATGTGCAGCAGAGAGACTCTACCAGGACCAGTAACTGTGGGGAGGGGCCTGCAGGGCAGAGGGCTGGTGTTCAGAGCTATCCCTAGACCACGTGGCAAGTGGATAGAGTGGCTGGAAGCAAAAGCCTTGGAAATGCCTGGTCAGTCTCGGGGAGGAGCCACTGCTACAAGGGCAAGAGCGGGCTGCAGGCAGGGGTATTCAGTCACAGGTAGAAATGAGCCACAGACGAGTGCGGTATTTGAAGCCACCAATGCTCAGAGTCCTGGGTGTGACCTCACTCTGACTTTAACTTCCATGCACAGCTTGGCACTGAGCTTAGGGCCAGCCCTGCTGGGGGCCCCATGGTCTCAGGTCTCACCCTTGCTAATTGACAGGAGAGGCCTGCTGCTAGCAGGACGGGTAAAAGTGAGCACTTGCCTCTTTCCACAGAGAAAGCTAGGCCTGCCGCTGGGAGAAAGTGACGTGACCAGCCACCTGGAAGTGAGCTTGAGGCAGGGTAAGGCCGGGGTCAGGTTTCTGATAATGTCCCTCTCCTCTTCCTGAGCCCCCAAAGAGCACAATAGTGCCCTGACAGAAGTGGCATGTGGCTCCACCTCTCTTCATGAGGAAAGCTAGTTTGGACACAGTAGGACATCTTCCAGAAATACAAATCATATTATAAAAATGTGCTTGTCCAAAATCCTTCCATGAAGCCCCAGGCCTGTGGCAAAAAATCTCATGTCTTAAATGCAAATTAAAACTACACTGAGATTCCATCTCGCTCCAGTCAAAATGGTCATCATCAAGAATATTAGTACCAATAAATGTTGAGGAGGATGTGGGGAAAGAGGTACACTCACACATTGCTGATGGGACTGCAAATTGGTGCAACCACTCTAGAAAGCAGTATGGAGATTCCTCAGAAAACTTGGAATGGAACCACCATTTGACCCAGTTATCCCACTCCTTGTTTATCCATAAGACTTAGAATCAGTATACTACAGTTACACAACCACATCAATGCTTATAGCAGCTCAACTCACAATAGCAAAGCTATGGAACCAACCTAGGTGCCCATCAACAGATGAATGGATAAAGAAAATGTGGTATATATACACAATGGAATATTACTCAGCCATAAAGAGAAGGGAAATTATGACCTTTGCTGGTAAATCGATGGAACTAGATATTATCATGCTAAGTGAAATAAGCCAATCCCACAAAAACAAAGGCTGAATGTTCTTTCTGATATGTGGATTCTAACACACAATGGGGAATGGGGAGAACAGAAGTTCACTGCATTAGACAAAGGAGAATGAAGGGAAGGGAGGGCCAATGGGATTAGGAAAGACAGCAGAATTAATCAGACATAACTTTCCTATGTTCACATATGAATACACAACCAGTGAAACCCCACATCATGTAAAACTACAAGAATGGGATCCTAATTAGAAAAAGTTATGTACTCTCTGTGTATGATATGTCAAAATACACTCTACTGTCATGTATATCTAAAAAAAACAAATTTTAAAAATCTCATCTCTTTATTTATTTATTTATTTAATTATTTATTTAATTTTGGTGCCGGGGATTGAACTCAGGGGTACTCAACCACTGAGCCACATCCCCAGCCCTGTTTTGTGTTTTATGTAGAGACAGGGTCTCACTGAGTTGCTTAGCGCCTCGCCATTGCTGAGGCTGGCTTTGAACTCGCGATTCTCCTGTCTCAGCCTCCCTAAGTGCTGGGATTACAAGTGTGAGCCACTGCACCTGGCTGATCTCATCTCTTTAGTGGGGGCTATAAGCAAACATGTTCGTGAGTGGATGGTATAAACATGCTTGAGATCTGACCTGCTTGGGTCCAAAACTTAACCTCAACACCTGCCTCTTGGGGGTTGGGGTCACCTGCTAAAGGGCCCAGGAACATCTCTGCAGGAGTTCCCGAGAACACATATGCAATTGTGTACACATGTCCTTGTACACACATGCACACAAACATCAGGGATGAAAGGAGCAGCCTAGTTGCCCCTGTTCTTTGCAGTTTTTTGAAAAATCACTCTAGTCACCAGCCGGTTAAACCTTGTCCAGTCTCACCGACAAGCACTTTGTGTGAAGTGGAGCAGGCTGAAGAGGGAATCGGGAGGCGGCTCCGAGCCCCAAGCAGTAGGTAACGGCAACGTGGGTGGCTCTTAGAATGAGGAGGACAGAGGAGAGGTACAGGATCAATAAGGAGGCAGGATGGGGGCAACAAGGTCTGGATCTGGTCACTGGTAATGGGGACGGAGAGGGGAGAACAGTGTACAGTTATGAAGGAGGAGGAATTAGCAGAATTCTGAAATTGGCAGGTCTCCATGGGAGTATGGTGGAAAGAAGGGGAGGGAATGGAAAGTCAGGACTGAAAGTGACCCCATGTTTGTGGCTTGGACAGCTGGGCGACAATGGAGCTACTGGGTAAGGAAGAGACTGCAGCAGTGCTGGGGAAGGGGAGGAGTCGTCGCCTTGGATGCCTGAACTTGAAGCCTGTGGGACGTGCAGATGGAGTTGTCCAGAGGCTTTTGTCCTGGTCTGGAGCCCTAGGAGAGGGCAGGGAGGCAGAGGTCTGGACATCCTGTACTGTGCGCATGTCCTGGCTCCATCAGGATTCCTCGGGAAATGATCCTTCGGTTCCCTAGGAAAACAAGTCCCTGTAGTTCCAAGTCTCTGTAGCAAAGGGTCCTATTCCAAGCTGACACGCCATACCTCTGCACCATTTGTAGGAGAGTGTCTTTGCAGCTTGGGGAAGGCCTGTGGAGGTGCCACCTCATTGTATATTTGACTTAGCTCAGCTGCTGTGCCTGCTTGTCTGAAATGCAGGAGGAAGGGGAGGATGGAGGTCAGCGCCACCCTCTGCACCCCAGCGGAGGGACTTCCACCTCAGCAGGGGCCTCTTCAACAGTGTGGCAGCACTGTTGTCACTGTTGACAGCACCTCTGCAGTCAGTGAAGAGAGGCTCATAAAATGCAAGTCAAACAAGTGGAAAGACAATTTCTGGTGGAGTGAGGAGGGAGCTGAGGAGGACTCAGCTGGGGACCAGCAACTCCACCTGGGCAGAGTGCTGTAGAGCTAGCAGATGGGCCCATGGAGGTGGCATCTACTCCCCTTCTGAAGGCTGTTAGTCACAGAGCCCACCCAGCAGTGAGTGCACTGCCTGACAGGTGCCAGGCTCCCTGTCACAGCTGGGACTAGAAAGCAGCTGTAAGAGAGATGGGAGGAGCCTTCAACCTGAGGAGGAGGCAGCCCAGATGAACTCACGCTTTTATTTCCCAGATTCAATCACTCCATGAAATTAGCAGCAGCAGCGGCCACTTTTCACTCTGGATTTTTCATCCTAGGGATCCTTCTTTTCCTATTCCCATCCTCCCTGATCCTGTCCCAGCAATTAATAGCACTACGTATGTGCATTTAATCACATGTGTCACTGATGGGTCCTGATGCTAAGTGGCTCCAGAGGCCAGCACTTCTCTGACTTTAATGAATCATTTTGGGATCTGAGCCAGCAGCTCTGGGGTGGGGCCTGCACTTCTGCATTTCCAATGAGCTCCCAGGTAATATCAACCTTTTGGTTCTGGGACCACACTTTGAAAAAGGAGGATGACCCCTATTCTCAAACTTTGGGGCCATTCCTAGTCTCCTCTGCCTGAGAAGAATAAACCTGTCCTAGCAGGGCAGTTTCATCATGGCTCAGGGACCCCCATGGGCCTTCCCTTTATACCTACCAAACCCAGTGAACTGTAGGAGCTGCTGCTTGAATCTGCGGAGTGTCTGGGGCCCCATCACAGCAGGACTCATTCTGGGGCTCAGTCCTGCCCAGCCCTCAGCATCACCTGGGGCTCTGGATTGCAGAGCCTCCTACCTCCTTTACCCAATCTGGCTACAGAGCAACTCTGCAGAGCCCCCCCACCCCACCCCGGGTCCCAGGCCTGACGTGTGTTCCTTCCCTCTCTGGGCCTCAGTTTCCCCATCTGTTGTGTGTAGGTGACCTGGAGGCTGTCCTCCAGGATCTGGCTGGCTCCCTGAGGATGCATGCCTTCATAGCCCCTCTCTGCATGGAGGGTTCAGGTATTTTTTAGGAAGGTTGGCACCTCCTGGGCCGTGATTCACTAATGCTGATGAAGATTAGCATTCTTTGAAATCACAGTAGGAAGCTGAGAAGCTTCCCTGGTGCTGCTGTGCATGCACAGGGGAGGGGGTCATGGGGGATGGAGGTGAAAGGGAAGAGGGGTGGGGGAGGGGAACAAGAGTGTGTGCATGAGAGTGAGCAGGTGTTCAGGCAGAAAAAAACAAAGCGTCTTTCCTACTGTCACGACTACTCAGCACTACTCATCTGATACCAGACAGGTGGGGGTTGTTTTCCCATGTGTCAAGTGATTCTTCTGCTGGTGTCCTCTAATCAAACTATGCTGATACTTTCTACCTGGAGATAGTCTATTCCACAGGGTTGGGGGCTCAGTCCCACAAGACTACCCCCACTTCAGATTGTAATGCCCAGACTCGAGACCACCAGAGACCACCAGGAGTCCGATTCCGATGTAATCACAAAAGGGTCTTTAATTCAAGCTCGAACAGGGTCCGCCAACCTACGATGCAGCGAGTTAGGAAGCGCGGCCCGAGTCTAGGGGAGCAGGGATTTTTATGGGTTACAATCACAAGCAGGGGAGCACATGCCTTGGCGGTACATGATGGGGTAAGGGAAAACGCGCGCGGGGGGAACAGCAGTAGGATTGGATGGGGATGGGTGAAGTCACTGGGTGGTCAGTGGGCCTTTAGACTCATAGGTCTGGCTACCATGGGCCCAGCTGACCTTTAGGTTACTGATAGGTCTGGCTACAGAGAGCTCATTGCCTGGCCTTCTGATTAGCTGACTCAAGTTGCAGAACCATTTTTTGGCACCAGGGAGGGGTGCCGTTGATTGTGTTGCAACTTCCAGTAACTGGGTGGGGGACCTAGGGCTCTGGACAAGAGGCCTAGAGTCACAAAATGGCTTTAGTCTGGTCCTTTCAAGATGTCAATCACAAGCCCCAGGTTGTGATCTCTATTTCTGCTCAACTGGCTATAAATTGAGGTTCCTATGACCACTACCTGGCCCAACTCAATTAATTTGTGAGGATGGCTCTCAGAATTCAGGGAAACATTTTATTTACACTTACCTATTTATTATAACGGATATTACAAAGGATTCGGATGAATGGCAGATGGACGAGCTGTGTTGGGCCAAGCATGTGGGCACAACAGTCCATGAGGTCAGCAATCTAGAAGCTTCCTGAATCTGGTCCTTTTGGCTCTCTATGGAGGCTTCATTATGTAGATATATTTGATTAAATCATTGGTCATTGGTGATCAACTTGACCTTCAGTCATTCTCCCCTCTTGAGGCTGGGAGTGTGGCTAAAAGTGCCAACCCTCTAACAGTGTCTTGGTTTTTCTGGAGATGAGCACTCATCATAAACCTACCTAGTAACCTATTGCCTGTCATCTCATTAGCAGACAAAAGACCTTACTACCACTTGGGAGACTCCAAGGGTTTTAGGAGGTAAGTTCAGGAGCCAGGAGAGGAGACAAAATATAGAAATCTCTTATGACATTGTGGTGCCACAGCCGAGCTCCTGGGAGTGTGCATTTTGGAGCAAGGGGCTTGGTGCTCAGAGCAAGATTATTTAGCCATGACATCCTCAAAGTGTTCTGAGTGTTCTGGAAAAGTGTGTGTGTGTGTGTGTGTTTGTGAGAGAGAGAAAAAGAGAGATAAGGAGGAGGACCAAGGGGCACATTGTGGCATCATGGAGGGGAGGGGCTTCAAGACTTCTTTTGCAGTATTCTAATAAATTCTTGTGTGTATGATCTTTATTTATGGCTCTGTCATTCATCCACCCATTTATTCTGCAACTGTGTATCAGTACCTGCTCTGTGTGGGCCCTAAGACAGGGGCTAGGGACAGAGAAGAGCCAGACATGATACCTGCCCTCAGGAGACGGGCTCCCTATGGGCAGCTCGGAGCAGCAGGATGGGAGGGCAATCCTGGAGCAGACTGGGAGCATCCCAAGGGAATGGGCACTTGGCAGGACCTGGAGACATGACTGAAGATGAAGGATGAAGGACTGCTGGGCAGAAACAGAGGTGTGAAGAGGTGGGGCAAGTTCAGAGAGGCGGCGCAGAGGAGGCAGCTCAGGTCCAGCCCTGGAGTGATCTGGTGTGGGGGGTGCAGGAGGAGGCGGTACTGGCTGCTCCCTCTCTCTGAGTTCACTCTGCCTTCTGCCCCAGCCCAAACATAACCTATCCTTGTGGGGACAGAAGAGGCTCCTGAGCCCTGGCCTTCCTCCAGCCCCATAGCATGGGGCTCCCCTGGACTCCAGCCTCTGCCTTCTCTTCCTCTCTCATCACTTCACACCACTAACCTTCACAGCTCTTCTCAGCCCCAGTCCCCAAGTGAAGCGTCAAAGTTAATGAAGAGCTCAGTGTCCTGTGCTACCTTCCACGGGCGGCTCCGCCACGGGGCCTGCAGAAGGTGGCTGGGATAAGGGCAAGGGCCACGCCTGGCTATGGTTCTGACTCCAGTATTCTCTGCTGCGTGACCTTGGGTGAGTCCCTTCCCCTCTCTGGGACTTAATCTCCTCCATCAAATGAAAGGGTCTGTGTATATCATTTATTTCCTGTCTGCCTTACTGTTTAACACAGGCAAAGCCTTTGATAGTCACCGAAACGCCATTCTTGCTATAAAGGCAGAACAGAGCACCTGCTTCTTCGCCCCCTCATTGACCGTACCACGGCCATCCAATGGACACCCCAGCCTCATCCCACTGCCCCTGCACACAGGGCCCTTAGTTGGGGGTGGTCAGCTGGTGGACTGGGACAAAGGTAGGGAGGATGGCCCCAGGTCCTGCCCCTTGCCTACCACAAATGGGAAAGTGAGCCTGGCCCTGATCTGGCCCCAAGCACTGGGACATTTAGCTGCTATAAGAAACCACATTCCTATTTCTTTTCTTGGCCTATGCTCAGAGTTTACAAAAGTGTCCCTAAGAGCCAGCCTGGCTGTGCCCATGTACCAAAGCTGCCAAACATCCATGGGATCTATGACTTCTTCCAGTCCTGGCTGTACCTACCAGGATGCCAGATGAAAGTCAGTATAGTGTCATGGGCAGCTGCTCCAGGTGCGAGCAGACTTAAACCCGCTGCCAAGGATTCTAAAACTCAGGGTCAGGCGTTTCTCTTTTCTTTGAACAACCTTCAACGCTCCCTATAACCTCTCGGGAACCCATTCACAGTTTTAAAACGGCCACGGCATTCAACTCAGGTGCAAGGGAGGCTGCACCAGCCTCCCTGGGCAGGCGAAAAAGGCTGGGGAGAAGGGCAGTGCAGGGCCTGAGCAGGGACTGGAGGCAGAGGACCTGGGGACAGTGCTGTCCATTTATGCATTCATTCACATGACCTACAAGCACTGTATGCACCCCTCTATTGATGCTGAGAGACACCAAAAACAGGGTCCAGTCCTACCCTTGAGTGCTTAGGAGAGACAGATGCAGGGTCAGTGGTTCAGCCCAGGCCTCATGGGGCTTGTGAGGGACTGGGGACAAAACTTCAGCCTGCCTGGAGGATTAGTTTGAGTCCTAAGCAGAAGGTTTCTAAGCAGCCCTGCAGTGAACAGGGGCCACGGGGTGCACTGTGGAAGGAGGAGGGCAGCCCCCCTTTCTGGCCCCCTCCCTACATGGACAAAGAGGCTGCTTAGTGTGGCCCCAGGGCCAAGACGCAGAGGCATGCTGTTTCCTTTCTTCGTGCACTGCAACTGGACAGCCTGCTCTGTCCTGCTAGTGAGGACACAGCGGAGGTTAACAGGCAGCCTCAGATGCTGCCCACCTGAGCAATGCGTCACATGCTCTGCCAGTCCCAGTTTATCTTCAGACCTGCCACTCACCCAGATTCCTGGAGTGGGGAGCCTGAGTCCTTTCCCTCTGTGGGCCTAAGTTCCAGTTTCTAAAATGGCCAGTGGGCTCCCCAGCAGAGCAGTCCCTCCCCTCCCCCAAACCCTGGAAGGCTGAGCCTGTCTATGGGGGCTGCTGGCAGCACAGGCCCAGTGACCTCCTTGCTCACCAGGAGTTTATGTCACTATAGGAGAATCAAGTCCCTTGCCGTGCACTGCTGAGCCTGTCCCTGTGTCTTCTCCATCCCTGTTGGTTTGTGCCGTTGTTTTGATAAGCAAGATTCAGAGCTTGTCATAACCCCTTTTCATGCACTCAGTGCCTGACACATATCCTCCCTGAGTATTTCTGAAGAGGGACACTTGGTGCCACGGGAATCTCTGCTGTTGGCTTCCTCTAGGGAGCTGAGACAGACAGATGATGCCCCACTGACCCCAAAGAAGCTGAATAAGGGATGGTGCAAGTGGATGGGAAACGAGAAAACTGAGGCACAGGTGGCGAAAGAGGAGGAAAGAGACCACATGCAGTTCAGCCCCCAGGGGACCAGTAGTTACCCTGAGCTGCCCTGTCTTGCATCTGGCAACATCTTCCATGATCTCCTCCCTTCCCTCAGCCCTCACTGCCCAAAGTCCTTCACTGCCATTTCCCGCCCACCTCTTCTCCTTCTAGAGGCTCTCATATGTCAGTCATCCATCTTAAGTCTGAAAGGAGAGGGAGGTGCTCTGTGGGTGGCACCTCACTGCCTGTGGCCTCTACCCTGCAGAGCTTGGGGTCAAGCAGCTGCAGAGCCAGGTCAGCCTCAGGTTCCCACAGAGGCTGGGGCCCACCTTCCCTCCTCCAGGCTCTGCCAGCCCACGTGAGCAGTGGGCTCTCCTCTTGCTACCCTAACCACTGCCCTCCCCACCCCTTTCTCTGGACACCATCTGTGGATGCCATCTCAGCTTCTGACCCCCACAGTGATCTGAGTCCCTGAGCCAGGTGAACTGTACCAAGGCTCTGCTTTGGTCACAGGAAGCTATGTCCTCTTAGGCACCTGAAAACTGGTGTTGCACCTTCCTTCTTTCCAAGAAGGACCCAGAATCTTCCAGAGGAGAATTTTCCGTTCCAGATGGTAGTAGAAGCACAGCTTCCCCATTCCACTGAGATGCCCTTAGAAACCCACACACGGAAATTCCTGTCAACATGACAAAGGGCTCCAGGGGTCAAACTGTTGACTTTCTGGAAAATAGGAGGAAGACCAGAGTAGCCCCTTATCTGATTTGCTTTCCAAGGTTCTAGTTACTCGTGTTCAACACAGTCTGAAAATATTAAATGAAAGCTTCCAGAAATAAACAATTCATAAGTTCTAAATAATTTTTATGACTGTTTGTTGTTATGATAGTCTATTTGATTATTAGCTATTGTTGCTATCTCTTACTATGTCTAATTTATAAATTAGACCTAATCACAAGTATGTATGCATAGAATCTGGTACTAACTATGGTTTTAGGCATCTGAAGGTCTTGGGATGTATTCCTTGTGGTTAAAGGTGGGGCAACTGTATATTGAACTGATAGTTGAACAGAGGAGAAATCACAACCTAAAAGTGGCCCTGGAGAGACCAGTAGCACAGGTTCCCCATAGAGGGTTAGGCCCGGGGACCCACCCTCATCATTCAGAATTCCAGAAAGAGAAAACCAAGAACACAAAATGATTCCCACTGTAAGACACGGGTCTTTGTTTAAAGACAGGAACCTGAAAAAATCTTGTGATGTTTCAAGCATCCAGTCATAAGATCTTGGCTTCCCAATAGTAAAAACAGGCCACCTGCAAGGAGTAGGAATCCAATATCTGACGCTAGAGGCCAGTGGGTTCAGAGGCACAATGATCTTGAACTTCCAATCCTATGACTACACCAACTATCAAGTAAATGCCTTTTCAGACAGAGATCATTGCAAAATTTAAAATAATAATAATAATAATAAATAAAATATAAATAAAAAATAATTTAAAAATTTAAAAAAGGAATCTCAGCCAGGCATGGTGGTGCACACCTATAATCCCAGCATCTCAGTTGCCAGCCTTAGCAGTAATTTAGGGAGGCCCTAAGCAACTCAGCGAGACCCTGTCTTTAATAAAATACAAAAAGAGGCTGGGGATGTGGCTCAGTGCTTAAGTGCCCCTGGGTTCAATTCCAGGTACAAAAAAAAAAAGAAAAAAGAAAAAAGAAAAGAAAAGAAAGAGACAAATGAAAGAAAGGAATCTCAAAAAAGGAGTCTGTAGGGTAGAAGAAACAAAGGGGAGTAAAGGAAATCCCAGCAGAGCTGCATAGGAACCCAGAAAGCCAACTTAGTTCTCTCCAAACAATGATTAAAATCCCAGGGATTATAAGGATATGGAAAAGAAGAGTGTGCTCCCTCTTGAAATGAGAAAAACAAACAAACAAACAAAAAAAAAAAACTGGCAGAACAAGAGGCATCCAGGGACAAGAAAAGAACTGGATAAGTCATTAAGTCATTAAGTCATTGCTGGAACATGTACAAGGCAAATCAAACATAGCAAGCGATGGGTCTGTGCAGCTGAGGGCACGTGCAGGGTTAAATAAAAATGACAGGGGGCCAAAGACCAAACTAAAATCAAAATGGAGTCATTCATGCTAAAGTTCCACATCACCAGCCTGAAACTAAGCTGTTTATCTGACCTCCTGAAATCAGGATTAGAGAGATAACAGCCAATTTTCCCCAAACAGGCCAATTTCATTGGCATGACGATGAAGTTCCCTCTGCTTTAAATTCTTAAACACACAAAAGGGGAACCTAAAATAACCTGATGTTTGCTATTTGGTTATTTTCTTTGTGCTCTGGCATCCTGTTCCTGCCTTACCAGGAGAGGAACTCTGCAATAACCAGTCCATTTTTTGTTCTTTGTGCTTTCTCCAGTACTCCCATCAACAAAACCAGCCTCCTCTGCTCAACCCTTGAAACTCATTCTATTTGACCCAATGAAGTCGCAAGAGTCTAAAATTGAAAATAAACCCAATTAAGATCTTTAAATTACTGTACTTTTGTCCTTTGGCTGCAGTGAGAGAATCTCTCTAACCCCTAAATTCATGTCTTTCTTTTCCTGCAGCCTTGGTTTAGTGACTCAGAAACAGTTCCTTTCCTAAGGGGCCCCTTTGGACAAAGCTTATGTAATCACAGTGCTATGAAAGCTATCTTGACATCAACCACAGACAAAGCCCAGAAGTCCGGCTTGCAGATGCTGTAACCTCGATGATGTAAAAGAAGCAGATAAAGTAAAACAAATGTGTTAATGCACTTGATAAAGTTAAAGCACCTGGTCCTGTACAACAAGTCAGAATATAAACTCGGGTGGAGGAGCAGAGGAGGCGGAAACCATTTTCTTCTTGCAGAGTGGGCCGCGAGGAAACATTGATGCGGATGGGATGATACACACTGAGTTTTGAGCAGAAGACCTACACTCAATCACTTGTCATGGCAGGAAGTGAATAGAAACCGTTCAAAGTTAACAAACCATGAAATAAAGGCCTAAGCGCTTCTAGAACTATCATTCTAACCACCAGCTCTGTAAATAGAAGTCACTACATTAGTTTCCTCTAGGTGGTAGTTCTGGGTATAATCAAAAGATTTACTTTGGACTTGATATTGCCTCCTCTTTGCATCTTTCTTGCACACCTGCCTACAATATTTTACCATTAACGCGTCGTCAGGACAGAGTGTAGAGCCTTACAGGAGAAGAATTGAGGGAAGGGGAAGGGTTTGGATGAGTGGACAGGAATTGTGCAGATGAAGAGTGGGGAAGAAGAGAGAATTGGGGTTCCATTCCTCTCTGATGGGTGTGTATGGAATTTCCTCAGGAGTGGGAGACCCATGATATGACACCAAGATCGACACCCATAGGAGGCGCCCAAAGAATTTTTGTAACTGAACAGAAAGAACTAGATAATGCCAATGTTAGGCTCCTCCTCCACCCAGAAGGAAGGAGAGTGAGAAAGGAGAAAGGAGAGAGGGAGGGAGGAAAGCAAAAGGAACGAAGGGAGGTAGTGAGATCACCGCATGGAAACCCAAGGCTTCCAGAAGACTATGCTGGGCAGCTTGCTCCCCTCTGAGGCCCTTTGCCTTCACAGGGTCCACAGGGTATATGAAGGTGCCTGATGTTAAAACCTGTCCACATGGCAGCTCCCGTGCTCAGGGCTGGCCTAATGGGTGTGTGGCCTTTGCCGTCACTTGGGCCACATGCTCCATTTAGCACTCTGCTATCACTGCCTTGTGATTCCTAATTTCTAAACAAAGGAGCCCCACATTTTTATTTTGTACTGGGCCCCACAAGTCAGACCGCCTGTCCGCCTGCCAGCCTGTAACTGGTCTAACAGCAACCATCTCCCATCTTAAGCTTTGGCCCCCTGCCCTGGCCCCAGGCTCATTTAGCAGATATAAAACAAGTCAAACAAAAGCTTGTTTCCCAGCAGCTCCCAGCCTAGGACGGGAAGAAAGTCCAGAAAACCTTGGATGACTATTATATCACACATAGCTCAGAGAGACAATGGACTCTGTAAGCAAACTCTGTAAGGAGGGAACGTGGAGTAGAGAACAGTTAGCTCCACAGACCTGTGATTGGTACGGGATGTATCTCAGGCTAAGACAGGGGATGCATGTGAGACAGGTTGGTGGATGTCCAAGAAGTATAGTGCAAGGCTTCTGCACAGCTCAAGAATGTGGTGCTGGGCTGGGAGAAGAGCAAAGAGGACTCAGGGGTGCAGGGCCAGGCCAGAAATTTGGAGATTTGTCCTGAACACAGTAGGTTATAAGTAGAAGAGGGAAACAATTATATTTCTGAACTCAATGGGTCGCCATAAGCCGCGTAATGTGTGTGGAGCATGGATAAAAGCTAAGACTCAAGCTAGGCATAATTAGCTCAGATGGGGAGGGTAAGGCACCATCCCAATCCCTTTCCAAGCACTTTCTAAGCTTTGGGTATGTTTGTATGACAGTGACACCTGTGTGTCAATATGCATATTTCTGTGCAGGCTGAGGTGTTCTCATGTGCTGCATGAATGTGCACTGGGAGTGTATCAGACTGTTGGAATGCATGTCTGTGTTAGCAGACAATTGTCCACAGATCTCTTGAATTTTTGCACATCTTGCAAAGTGAGGTGCTCACTATCCTTTGTTCTGGACTATCTTTTCAGGGATGTAATATGATGAACAGTCTTGGTAAACAAATATCCATGTCTCTCTCCTGAGTAAAGGGCAGATATGTTTCTTGCTTATTATAGACATAGGTGTCCTAAGCTCAGAGTTTTTCCTCTATAGTATAACTGAGATGTTACCTAATCTTGACATCACCCTGTGGAAATTAGTGCTCAGAGATCTGGCACTAATTTCTCTGGTTACTGTTATTGTTGTGAATACTGAACTGTCCTTCATCTCTGACCCAGGAATCTCATGTTCTTTACCAGTGTCCTTTAAACCAAGTCAGGGAATTTGCTGGCTTGTGCATAGGAGGAAAATCTCAGGCCATTCACAGTTCTCAACAATATGTTTCTAGATATTTGTGTTTCAACGAATCTGGCTTTGACCACATTTGTTTGTATATGTGAAGATTAGGGGTTTCCAGTATCTGGGGAAAAGGGTGTTTCAGGGTTTATACACATTGGGAAACCAGCCCTTGAATAGTTTGCATCTATACCAGAAAATGATGGGCATGTATTCAGTGTGGGGATGAACCAGCTCTTCTCATTGAAAGACAGGAAGAAGACAGGGGAGAAGAAATATGAAGAGCTAGATGCCTCTCCTCCAACTTAGGGTTATGGGGACCATGGGATTTTCTATTGAGTTTAGGAGCACTGGATTTTAACTGGAGTGACTGTGACCATAGGGAGAGGCCCAAAGAGGACCATCTATGAGGTAGGTCTCATAAGGGGCTCTGCTTTGTACAATAAAACCTTCTTCCCCATTCTATCTTAAACTCACGGATTTCTACAACATTCCAACTTCTATTCATGCCCAACCGATCCTAGACCAATCGAGCCATACTCTGAGATGTAAGCCCTGGCTCCAGTCTTTACAAACTACTCTGGGTGTTTCTGTTCTAGAAGCTAAGCTTGAAAACCACTCCTCTGAGGTAACTGTTGTCCCTTTCCAGATAAGAAAATGGGATGGTGTAAAAGTGGTCTATTTTATGCTTTGAATATAATCTTGCTGCTCTCTGCCACTACAACTTATTTTTAAAATGGACAAGTTTCTCTTTCTCTCTCCCTGCTCCTCCCTAATCTCTCTCCCTCCCTAATCTTGGGGGAAACAGGATTACCTTTCTTCCCAATCCTAGGCAGAGTTATCTGTCCCTGAGCACACACCCACCACAGGAACAAAGTAATCCAGACTTTGGGGATGGTCCCAGAAGATCTCAGAAATGACTATCTGCCAAATTAACAAGTGAATGACAACTCCAGACAGAGAACACGTGGAATTTGGCTTTGAGTCACCTCTTTAAAAGCCCCTTGTTCCTGCTGATGGGCAGAATCACAGCCTTTGGGACAGGAGTTCCCTGTGTTTCTCCTTTGCTAGCAAAGCAACAAAACTTCCTTTTCCTTTTTCTCAAAACCTTGTCTTCATTGTTGGATTGGCATCAGGGACAAGGACCGAGGTTTTGGCAACAACGGGGCATTTGTAAATTCACTATCTCATCATGGGGTTAGAACAAGAACTGACACCCATCCTCGAGGGATACCCTACCGGCCCCTGTTCCCAGTGGTTTAGCTCCCATCTCTGGATCGAGTAGATCTGGGGTGGGGGAGTTGGGAAGAAGCCACACTTGAATTCCCCCACCCCCACTCTGAGCACGAGCTCTCTGTTCCACCTGCTTTGCCTTTTCTGACTCTCCCAAATAATGCCAGTGGGTTATGCCATTTCCCCATTTGAGAGGAGAGGGCTGAGAATGGAGGAAAGGGTTTAGCTGTTGGTTCATGCAGAAGCAAAGTCCAGCAAGGCTTTGGGGCGAGGAGGCGGTGTGGAGAGATGAGACAGAAAAGAGAGGAGCACCCAGGTTGTCAGAGGTGGCTGGCAATGCCATAGCTACAAAGGCCCTGGGTGGCTTACTAGAGGAAGTGGGAGCACAGGGAAAGGGGACAGCAGGTGGGGGGCAGCGAGTGTTTGAGGGGTTGGCTGGCTGGAGTCCTACTATGGTTTGGGTGAGTGGCCCCCAAAGGCCATGTGCTAAAGGCTTTGTCATTAGGGTGGCATTCTTGGAAATGATGAAACTTTGGGGGGGGGGTGGCTATGGTCATCGGGGATGTGCTTTTGAAGGGGATGTGGAATGTGAGTCTTATCTCTTTGATAAGACTCATGGTTCATGATGTAGCAATTTGCTCCACCATATAGTCCTGCCATGGAGTGGGTGCCACTTCTGCCAGAGGTACAAAATTTGAACTGCCTAATCTTGGTCTGGAGCCTCTAGAACAGTGAGCCAGAGTAAGCCTTTTTTCTTTATAAATTAATTGATTCATGTATTTCATTATAGTAATAGGAAGCTGACTAATACAAGTCCAAAACCTTGCAGTAGATGGAGGCCCTGTAAGTTGTAATTAAAAGTACACATTTAGGTCCCTGTGTACCAAACCAAGGCTAGAAACCAACTACCCCCATCCCATATCCACACCACCCCTGAAATCTGTGGATGGGTCCATCCCAGCAGGCCAGCCCAAGAGCAGGCTGAGGAAGGCTAGGCAGACAATGGCCTTCTTGCCTCCTCTGGTCTCTCCCAACCCCTCTTATTAACATTCAGGCAGCTCCCTACACCATTCATCCCAGGCCACAGAGGAGCTGAGATTTAATCTATCCTGGCTGAGCCGCATTAAAATCAATTAAAAATTAGAGATAAGCCTCTTCCTTCCCATTGAAAAATCCACAGGAGTAAGAGAAAGACACACACAGCCCATCCAATCACTCGTCCCTCTGCTTTCCTGGGCTGCTTTTTGTAGACAGCTGCTGGGGGGAGCCAGCTGAGAGGAACCGACTCCTTGCAATGGGGCTGTGGCCAGCAGCCCCCAGGCAGGATCCCAACTGCCGACAGGATGTGCCTGCTATCCTAGCTATCCTGTGATCAGCCTACAGCCTGGCAGTCTGGCCACAGCTGGGTATGGTGGCAGCAGGGAGCATCTAGAAGGACGTCCAGAAACCTGTCCCTTAAGTTGTCTCCAAAGGCTTGTCACCAGCTCCCCTTCCCTTTCTGGACCCAGAATTTAGACTTCAGGGAAATTACATATTTCAGGCTTCTCTTTGCTGCCCATGGAAAGCTGGGCAGAATTAGACTCCCTTCTCTTGGAGAATTTTTACTTCTGTACTGTGAAGCTGCATTTACTGATGTTTCAAAAAAAAGCAAAATGTGTGTGTGTGTGTGTGTGTGTGTGTGTGTGTATTATGCACGGGGACATGCACCAACACAGAGCTTGGCACATTAAGTAGGTATTGAGTAAACACTAGTCAAATGAATGAAAAAATATGGCTAAAGTGCACGTGCCATTCCCCTGCCATTCCCCATCAAGCAGGCAGCATTTGATACAGTTTAGGTAGTTTTGATCTCAACCATTATCAATTTAACTTTTTTGTTTATTCAACCAGTGGGCAAGTCTTTGGTAGATCTGTAACTGTGCTGAGAAAAAGATCATTGATATGGGGGTACCTAGCCCCAGCCCTGTGTCATGCCCGGGAAGGCATACTTTCTGGAGGAGGTGGGCTTGACCTCAGCCTGTAACAGTGAGCATCCTTGGCTAGGCAAAGCTGGAGGGAGAACACAGCATATTCTGATGGCCAGAGAAAGAAGTCTGGCTGCAGACTGTGTGGGCCACTCCCCTTTATTCTACAGATAGCCTGCCCACCCCTCAAACGATTTTATGCTCTTCCCTGAGTCAAGATGACCCTAGAGATGATAACAAAAACTGTCCTGATTCAGGGTCACTGAGGTTTTATTGAGTGTTCCCCTGTGAAGACAATGATTGGATTAGATTTAGAATATAATTCTTCCTAGCAATTTATAGAAGGATATGGACTCAAATATAAAATTATTTCAAGTAATTGCAGCACTTTGCAATTCATTCAGTTAGGAGTTAACCTGTAATATGAGTTGGGAAATTGCAATAGCAAAGGTTGAGGACTTGATGTCACTCCCTCTGATCCAAGGATGGCTGATGGACCCAAGAACTGAGAAGCATTTCTTTGTAGGGCAGGTGCATTCCCTGCTTCTCCTGGTGCAGCCATATGAAGAAACTGCTGGTTGGAAAGAGACAGTCTGCTGAAGGAAATGAAGCCCTTACTATTCACTATGTTGTGGTTCAAAGGAAACTATTAATTGGTTGAAGGGCTCAGAGCTCCAGGCTATGCCATGCGTACTGTTCCCAGTGTAAGACCAGTGGTAAAAAAGGACCTTGGGCTGGAGGTGTACCTCAGTCGGTGGCAGAGTACGCATTTAGCATGAGTGAGGCCCTGAGTTCAATCCCCATCATGGGGGAGAGGGGTGGGTAGGCTTAATCACCAACCCTGACATAGGGGTTCTGAAAGCAATTTATTTTGTGACTTTGGAGCCTGGAGTATTTTGTTCATTGATTCATTCTGCAAATATTTATTGAATGCTTTCTTTCAAGGCCTTTGGAAAGGGAGATTTTAAATACAGTTAACAACCAGGGAAACAAGCAATCAGAACAAGAAACTGACCAATCAGAATGGACACTGCCTGTCAACTACCAACAATCCTGATTTGCACAGGGGTGATCTCAGCCCTGGCACTGCGGCCTTGGCAGCAGGGTGGGCAAGGGCTTTCCAGAAGAGATGATTCAAAGCCAAATCCCGCAGAAACAGAGGAAGAAAAGAAGGAAGCAGAGGTTTCTGGCACCCCTGAGTGCAGGGTACACACTACACAGACACTGTCCTATAGAAAAATAGCCCTTAGGACTCCAGACACCTTCCAGTAGCTGGATGAGGCTGCTGAGAGGTAGTGATTCCAGGAGGGTTCAGATCACAGAGGATGTGGCATGATTTGAGACATAATATCTCAATCAATTGGGAACTATTGAAAGGTTTTTAATTGGGGAGAAATTGGATTAAACTGTCTTTCTAGTGTTTTAGACAGATCATATCTATATTCTAATTAAAAGATGAGTATTAAAGGTGAGTATTAAAAGACCAGAAATTTCCCAAGGGAGAGCAGACAAGCCAGAATTTAGAACAGGAGCATGGAGACATGATACCTAATATTTGCCTTAAGTGGGCATTTTTCTGTCTGGAAGCAAGGGTAATGTCTCAGACTTGTTCCTACCCAAGTTAACAGTTTCATGAACATGACAGACAGGGATGTCAAATAAGCACTTCCTGGCTGTCTGAGCCACTCATGCCATCCCAGGCTGGCACTTTTGGAAGGTGGTGGAACCTTTGAGAGGTGGGACCTCTGGCCGTTGAGGATGTGCTTACACAAGTTTTATTGTCTCCTAGTTTGTATTGATGAGGAATTTGGGTAACTTAGCTGGGTAATTCTGGGTCAGGATCTCTCAGGAGTTTGCAGTGAAGATGTCAGCCAGGGCTGTAGTCAACAAAGGCTTGACTGGGGCTAGAAGATCCACTTCCAGGATGGCCATGGGGTCCTCTCTTACAGCATGGCAGCTGGCTCCCCCCGGAGAACTGATCTAAGAGAGAAGCCATGATGTCTCTTAAACCTAGTTTCAAACATTCCACGCCCTTGTTCTGCAGTGTTCTTTTGATCACACAGGCCATCCCTCTTCAGCCAAGGGTGGGGGGTGTTGCATAAAGTACATGGATGCAAGAAGGCAGAGATTAGTGGGGCCATCTTGATGGCTGGAATTCTCAGCTATCCTCACTCACTGTCAGGCTTTCAGTGTTTTAATCAGTGCCTGGCACATTATAGACATTCAAGTACCAATTTCTGAATGGAAAAAAGGGGTCTGATTAGTTCATCCAGTTCAAACAGTAAGTGGAGATCCACAAAGCAAACCTGCTCATCTCCCTTTGCATTTCCAGCAGATTCTCTGGTATATTAAGCCCAGTTCTTGATTTGCCCCTCTTGACTCCAAAACCTGAGTATCAGAATCCTACTCAGAGGGTTAAGAAAATACTGTCAGGCCCCAGCCCCGGCTGAGGCCTCAGGTGAGCATCCTGCCCTGGAGCAGGTGCCCTCTCCTGCGGAAGCTCCCAGACAGCTGCTCATTGCTCAGATGTTTGCACTGGAAGAATGGCAACTGGGCGAATTGGAAAGTACTGGTTTCACCTTATTTGCTTGTCCCACATCAGCTGCCTTCCAATGAGAATGCAGAAACTGCACAAACATTTCTGTGAAGTGCCTCTTTTTGTGGTTCTGCTAGATCCCAAAGCTCCATTGCAAGGAGAAAGGGTAGCGGCTGACACATAGCCTGCAGTCCGGATGTCTCCCTGGTGTGTCTGCCCCTGAAAACATGGCTCTTCAATAATGCATGGAGCTATTAGCACCAGGCCCAGGATGACTTGCTCCCTCCCAGCCATCAAAGCTGTTGCCCAGGAACCGAGATGTTGATCAGATTTCATGGGCTCCTTATAACCACTGCTCCTGGTATGAGATTAGAATGGGCTGTTTCATGTCCAGGGATGAAAGCAGCAAGGATTTGGGAGAAAATCCGGCTTCCCAGAGAAATCAAAACGCTTCTATTTCATTACAAATGGATGCATGACACAGCTAATCGCTCCTGTGAGAGGCAGCGCTGCGGGACCAGCTGCTACCTCGGCAGCTCTTCTCAGATGCTATGTAACGTGCGTAGGATGCAGGACCAGGGAAGCCACTCCATTTCCTTATGTCTAGGGCATCTCCTGGACCATAGCTATCTGTCACAAATTCCTAGGAAATTAGCCTCCATCCCACGGTACTAACAAATTTGGGTGCAATCCCCTTGGAGGTAATGGGGTGACTGAATCTGAGGACCATTGAGGAGCAGGAGGCTGCAGCCGGCAGCTGCCATAATATTAATAGCTCCTCATTACTGTGCATGATCATATGTCCAGCATTTTGCATACAGTATGCCACTAATCCTTGCAGCAACTGGCAGGGTATTATTAGATCTTGCTACAATGAAGAAAATGAAGAAACGGAGGATCGGAGAGCTTAAGAGATCTTCTAAAGTCCACCCGGTTAAGACGCATTGGAGCCAAGTGAAACCCTAGGGCTGTGCTTCTGCCCCAAACCAGCTGCTCCCTCAGGTCTTCCAGAAGCAAAGCCAAAGTTCATAGCAAAAGGGAGAGCCCCTGGAGGAGCAGGCCTCTCCCGGTACAGGAGAAGTGAGGGGCATTTAGCCAGCATCACCATGGGAACTCTCTGTTGGGATTTTGGAGGCTTCCTGGTCAGTCTCGGCCTTTCTCCCAGCTGTGTTTGTGCATCTTCTCCAGGAAGCTCTGTCCTTTGACCCAGGGATAGTACAAGCTGAGTTTCTGATACATTCTGGTCACTGGCTCTGAGCTCCTGGTGGGTCATTATCCTCTCTGGCCTTGCTTCCTTTACATGTGAATTACAGAAAATGATGCCCCCTTCGTGGCAAGCCAGTGGGGAAGATGCTCAGGCCATGTAGTTAAATGGGACTCTCCTGGTTTGCAGACCACACCAAGTGCCTTCTTCGGCCTCCATGCCCATGCCTTCCTTCCTCTGCAGTCACTTTCCCTGTTGTGCCTAAGTCCCCAGACTCTGAAGTTTGAGTCAGATCTGTTTCTTCTAAAAGACCTTTTGCATGTTGGCATTCCCAGTAGCCTGCCCTGGAGGGGACTGGGCTCTGCCCAGCATTTCCAGCTTTGTGAGATAAGGTCCCATTTCACCAGCTGAGCCTGGAGCTACACAGGGCAGGCTCTATTTCTATCTCCTATCAGCCTAACCCCATCCCTGCCTGGGCATCCAGCCCAACACAGGCCCCAGCAGGGCTGCTGGTGTAGACCCGGCTTCAGCATGTTGGGTGGGCTTTGGGGAAAGGACCATCAACTCCGTCAACGCCCCCGCCCTATGGACAAAAGGGATCCTCTTGTAGGCTGAGGAGTCAGAGGCACCCTTAGCACCCTCAGCACCCTCCTTGCCCAGGCCCCTGAGAGACCCAGAGCAAAGATGCCATCTGAGAGGCCTGCTCATCCACCCTCTGCCTGACTAGGCCTTCAAGGGGTGGACTGAGTCTGATTTATGTTGTGCCCGGCACTTTTGCACAGGGAGATGCTCTGAGTTTAGACAGACACTAGGGGCTGATAAGGACTGGGGCTGAGGTCTGGCCATGTGGGAGGGCATCTCAGGAAACTAGGAGATTTGGCAAAGCCGAATTGGAGAGAAGGAAGCTCAGCCACTGGGCTCTGCCTAGGATACTTACAAATATTTGCATGCAAATTGCAGAGCTTATGCTCCACAGAGCTCCCATCCCTGTATGTCTACTGCCAGATTTGTTCTCATCTCTGCCAAAGTCATCTTTCTGCTCTCTGTGTCACCTGCCACCTGCCTACACAGGAAAGGATGGTAGTGTCAATGTACATGCATGGATTGCGTCTCCAGGTGTTTCCTCAGGGGCCAGCTACACCGTGCGCACTCGGTGTGACTGAAGTGAAGACAGCTGGGAATGTGGTCTCTTCCTGGCCTGGCTACATGTAGTCCAGCCCCAACCTGTATTAAACACCCTGCATGCGCCTCTGATAGGCTTCCTGCTCCAAGCCCACCTGCCTCTCATCTAAGTTCGTAGCTAGCTATTGGAGAGATGTCCCTGGGATCACCTGTCCAGCACGGCTGAAGACTGCCATTCTGACTGCAATGACAGCGCTTTTCCCCATGGGCCGTGCACAGACACCATCCCCTCCAATGGCACTCAGGAGTCCCCTCACCAGTCATTGAGGGCCTTTGGTGGCTTCCTCACATTTCCTCCCACAGACTCCCTCTCTCTGACTTTGTTCCTTGCTAATGGATGCTCCCTTCTTTTGGGCCCAGAAGTCACTGTGCTCACAGATCTCTCAGCTGCAAGCCTGTGGCCCACTGTCCCTAGAGTGGGCATGTTGCAGCTGGGTGATCTGAGCACGAGCCATTTGCGCTTGGCTTAACTGCCCACTTCCTAGCTAGCCTCTCTTCTCCTCAGACCCCAGTTCAGAGATTTACCCTTTAAATTTTTTTTCCTTTTTTTGCACTACTGGGGATTGAACCCAGGGTCTTACACTTGCTAGGCAAATGCTCTTCCACTGAGTTACATCCCCAGCCCTTTTCATAGTTTTTATTCAGAAACTAAGTTGCTCAGGCTGGCCTTGAATCTGTGATCCTCCTGCCTCAGCCTCCTGAGTAGCTGGAATTACTGGCATGTGCCAGTGTGCCCCCTAAAGATTTTTGCTCTTTAACTTTTGATCTTGAAATAATTTTTTTAGTTGTTGATGGACTTTTATTGTATTCATTTATTTATATGTGGTGCTGAGAATTGAACCCAGTGCCTCATACATGTGAGGCAAGTGCTCTACCACTGAGCCATAACCCCAGCCCTTGAACTAATTTTTTTATTCTAAATAGGTTTACATGACAGCAGAATGCATTTTGATTCATTGTACACAAATGGAACACAACTTCTCACTTCTCTGGTTGTACACAATATAGAGTTAACACCATATGTGCAGTCATACATGAACCTAGGGCATTGTTGTCCATCTCATTCCACCGTCTTCCTGCCTCCATGTCCCCTCACCTCCCTTCCCTCCCCTTTAACCAAAGTTCTTCCATTCTTCCCACGCCCCCTCCCACATTATGGATCAGCATCCACTTATCAGAGAGAACATTCAGCCTTTGGTTTTTTGGGATTGGCTTACTTCACTTAGCATGATATCCTCCAACTCCCTCCATTTACCTGTAAATGCCATAATTTTATTCTCTTTTAATGCTGAGTAATATTCCCTCATGTATATATACCACAGTTTCTTTATCCATTCATCTATTGAAGGGCATCTAGGTTGGTTCCACAGTTGAGCTATTGTGAATTGAGCTGCTATAAACATTGATGTGACTGCATCACCATAGCATGCTATTTTTTTTTAATATTTTTTTTTAGTTATAGATGGACACAATGTCTTTATTTTATTGCTTTGTATGTGGTGCTGAGGATCGAACCCAGGACCTCACGCATGCGAGTCAAGCGCTCTACCGCTGAGCCACAATCCCAGCCCCACAGCATGCTATTTTTAAGTCCTTTGATTAAAGATCGAGGAGTGGGATGGCTGGGTCAAATGGTGGTTCCATTCCAAGTTTTCTAAGGAATCTCCATACTGCTTTCCAGATTTGTTGCACCAATTTGCAGTCCCCCCAGCACTGTATGAGCGTGCCTTTTCCCTACATCCTCACCAACACTTGTTGTTATTTGTATTCTGATAACTGCATTCTGACTAGTGTGAGATGAACCATTTCCCCCAGAGAGAACATCTTGCAATGCTCTAGTCCAGTATCACAACCAGGATACGGAGAGACTAGTGTTGCTGCAAGCAAGACACAAAACAGGTGTGTCCCAAGGACCCCTCATGCTGCTCATTTCTAGCCACACCTGTGCCTCTCTTACCCAGCCACCTCCTTAGTCACAGCTGAGAGATTTCTAAGCTCCTCTTTGCTGGGGTCCCAGGATCCTCTCCCCTGACACATCTCCTGGGCTGGGCACCCACAGCTGTCCGTATTCCACCCCTCAAACTCAGAGGCGACCTCAGTGTGTGCTCGGAGGAAGGAGCCCTGACTGGGAGACAGCGCTGCCAGTGCCTCCCTGGGGAAACACAGCAAACATGGTCCCTCTCAGCTCAGTTTCCTCACACACAGCAGGGAGTCAAAGCAGGCAGTCTCTGTAGAGCCCCAGCCCTACCCCAGAATGGCCATTGTGAGATTTCCTACTCAAAGTCCTAATGCATGTGTGGTGGAGCGCAGCCCTGGCCACAGCACTGTCAGCCTGAGGAAAATCAGACTTTTTCCTGTCAGAATTCTCTTCCCTCAGTTCTGCACTCAAGCGGCTCTCAATGTCCACCCACCGAGTTGGGTGAGTCAGTACAAATGTCTGCATGGCCCATGCAGTAGATAACTCAAGTACTTTGTTCTTTCTTGTGCTTCAGAAGTTACTTGTAGATTGAAGCAAAGTCTTAGCTCACTTATCAGAGACACCACACAGCTTCTGCATCCTCTAATGCTGCACATGCAGGAGCCAGCAACCTGGGACACTTTGATGCCTCCTTTGGACAGGGCAGGGGTCCTTGATTGAGCACATAGCTCCAAGGAGAGAAGTGTAAACAGACATCCACGTAATAAATGTCAGTTTTTCCCTCTGATGTAGATATGGCTCCAGTTTGCTTTTAGCAAGGCCCCAGGAGGAATCTTTCAATAGGAAGATCAGAGCAGATGTCAGGGGCACTGAGCCTGCTCTGAGCTGTGTGACCCTGAGAGCGGCCACACTTCCTTTCTGCTATGGCAGGGTTTTGCACCAGGAGCTTTCAGGGTCTGGCTGACAGTTGCCTCCATTGCCATTCACAGATGGGTCTGGTGGCTGCCCGAGCAGAGGCCCCATGCTCGTCTCTTCCAGGGCAGTGCTTTTGAGCTCATTCCGTGCAGAAGGCATTGGATGCCTTTGTAATTCCTGGCAAACAAGTGACAGTGGCTCTAGACTGTGCACCTGTTGTCACCCGGCTCAGACTCAGTGAGTATGACCTGAGCACACCCAGGTTCCCACACTGGAGTGGCTGTTCTCAAACACATCTTTTCATGATGGCCTTAGTCTTCCTTGTCTTCTGAGGAATCAGGTCCTTCTTGACCCAGTGCGGGGTCACGCACTTTACCTCTGCCAGAGCTATCATTAAGCCTGGCTCCTCTTTCTTGTTTTTTCTTTTTTCTTTTTTTTTTGGCCAGGCGGGGGGGTTGTGTGGTTGTGGGTGTGTGGTTGTGTTTGCAGTACTGGGGATTAAACCCAGGGCCTAACATGTGCTTAGCAAGTGCTCTAGCACTGGCCACATCCCCAACCCTTTATTTTATTTTGAGAGATAGCATCTATTTTGAGTCAGCATCTTGGTAAGTTGCTAAGGCTGGCCTTGAACTCATGATCCACCTATCTCAGCCTCCCATGTCATTGGGATTACAGGTGTGTTCCACTGAACTGGCCTTTCTTTCTTTCCTTCTTTCTTTCTTTCTTTCCTTCTTTCTTTCTTTCTTTCTTTCCTTCTTTCTTTCTTTTTCTTTCTTTTTTCTTTTTTTCCAGTGCTGAGGATGGGGGCATGGGGAGAGCTCAGGGCCTTGCATATGCTAGACAAGCTCTGCACCACTGAACTATGTCCCCAGCTCTTCCTCTTTCAATACTAAATATAAAAATGTCAATCCCAGGGGTAGCAGTCTTCTCTGTCCTTGAGTGTCAAACGCCTCTTCCTCTGCAGAGCACTCCAAGACTCTCTTTCCCCACGATGCAGCCCTTGCTTGCACCCTCTCAGGCCCTTGTCATACTGTGGCTATAGTTATTTCACATCTGACTTTGCCGCTTTGAGCTCCCCAGGGAATGACCACTGACTCTTGCAGTCGCCAACCACCCCTCGCCCCAAGCACTAGCTGAATGGAGAAGCTAAAGTGGTGCTCTCGCTCATGCCTTCCTTGAGACCAAATACTAGGAATGAAGGTTTAGGGATGGAGACAGACCCCAGCAGGGGTAACGCAGGGCAAACTCACTTACCATGAGAGGGAGCTCGTGACACAGCGGTGCTTATCCATCAGAAACTCTGGAGCAAGGGAAGCTAGTGGCACCAAAGCGCTCCATGCCAGCCATAGGCCCCGTGGGGCAAGGCCCAGCCTGCTTCCTCAGGCCATCTTCAAACTGCTCTTGGCCCACAGATCTCAGGGGTTGCCTCCAGTGGACCTGCTCTGTGTCCTGCGAGAGCCTTGTTTCTAAGGGAAAGCAAGCCCACAGCTCTCTGGGACTAAGAAGATGGGTGGAGTGGTTCTTGCTTTCTAGATCACTGTGTGTTTTACTAGAAACACACCAATCATCTTTTGCACAATCACAGCCCAAATCCGCAGCCTACAGGCACAGAATGTTCTAGGCCCACCCTCCTCTCTGCCTGAGGGAGTAGGACCCAGAGCAGAGGCCTGGGTTGCGTACAAGATCTGCCTATCACAGACACAGCTTGTTAGGGAGATACTGGGCTCCAGCCTGATCTTCCTACACGTGACTCCTTTGTCTCTATCCAGGATTTCCAAAGAATCATGGCCCCAACCCTGTTCTGACATGTACTGAGCCTGAAGTTCACATATGCCACCTTGAAAAAGGGAAGAGGGAGGCTTCCTGGGCTCTCCAGGGGCTTGCAGTGCTGGTAGAACAGCCATGAAAACTTGACCAAAGAAACCAGCACCCAGGGGTACAATGGGGGTTTGCCTACAGGTGAAGAAGGTCCCCCAGAGGGAGCAATGGAGAAGGAGAGCATGGGTGAATGCACAGGTCAAAGGTGGCAAGGATGTGTCAGAGCAAGGTCTGGAAGGAGAGATAGGTATAGAGAGGAACAGGGAGGAGCATCCATCTCCAGGCCTCCTCCAGGATGTGTGTCCTCCCCAAGAACAAAACTGACCAAGAGACCCACATCACAGAGTGTGGCAGCTGGGAGAGGAGAGAAAGCTCTGCAGAGGCTCAGCCAGCACTTCAGGGCCATGACACATAGGTCCATGCATGACTTAATGGGTCATCTCCTCCTGGACCAGGCCTTGCATCTGTCTCTAAAATCTTTGACCTTGAAAACACACACCTTGGCCCCTTCCAGAGAATGACGTCGCCCAGTGTGCCCTCTGTCCTGTCACCTGTGCTCCTGGAAGCTCTGAATGTCCCTCAGCCTGGATGTTGACCCCATCCTGGGAAGTCAGATTCATCCCACAACCCCTCCTACTCCAGCCCAGAGGGAAGAAGACAGAATCTGGAATTCAAAGACAGATGAGTTTGATCTTGGTCCTTACACAGGTAGGTGGTTTGTTCCCACACTGCTCCCAGCCTGCATCTCCCGGTCTGTCGGGTGGGTACGCTGACTTATCTTGCAGTAGATATTGAGATTCAAGGAGACTGCCATTCAGCAGGTGCTCACTAAATATTCACTACCTGTTTTCTCCCTCCCTGTCTTAACCACTCTGGGGCCTCTCCTGCAGCCTGCCCTCAGAGCTGAGGCCAGTGTTGGCCCCATGACTGCTTTGGGCTGGGAAAGCACACCTCAGACACTGAGTTCCCTGTGCTCACCATGGCAGTAGACAGAAGCCCTGGGTGGAGCCAGGGTAAAAATGGAACACAAGATGTCCAGGAAGGGGAGGGGCCTAGGATGAGGGAGATCCAAGGATCCTGATTGTTTCTTCTTCCAGCTAATCCCAGCCCTCTGGCAGTGGCCACCTCTGTTCCACCCTCCATCTTCCCAGATGGCCTGGGCAGCACCAGGGAAGGGCTGTCAACCTTCTGAATTCTGCATGTGGATAGACAAGGATGCAGCCAGACTCAAGCCCTTGATGCCTGATAATCCTGCCCAATCTGTTAGCATGCCTCAGGTTCCCCAGGACCCAGAGAGGACAAAGCCCTCTTTTGGTGAGCAGAGACTCTGCTAAACTGAAGAGAGCAAGGAAAACCAGGAAAGAGTTCCCAGGGCAACTGCTGCCAGAGCCAGTCATTGCTCACCAGCCCTACCCTATGCTGCCCTGTCTTTCAGCAGGGGTCATCTCCGAGGAGCTGGGGCTAGATCCCTCCTGCCAGTTGAGAGCCAATTCCAGGCCACCCAGCCTTTCCGGGCAGAGCTGGGGCCCAGGTGCCAAGGCCGTCCCACATCTCTCCTTGGCAGTCCAGGCACTTTTTTGTTTTAGATTTGCACAAAAGTTGCAAAGAATACAGAGAGTTCTCATGTATCCTGCACCCACCTTCCGCTAATGTGAACATCTTACATAACCACGGTACATTTGTCAAAGAGACGAAATTAACATTGCAATAATACTATTAACTCAACTGCAGACTTTATTTGAATGTCACCAGCTTTTCCTTCATGGACATTAAATGGTCATTTTTCTGGTGCAGGCTCCAATCGGGGCTACCGCGTTGCAATCATTTGTCACATCTCCTTAGTCTCTTTCTGTCTGACAGATTGAACATTTTCTCAGTCTTTCCCTCTTTCTCATGACCCTGACAATTTTTTTTCTCCAGTGTGGTAAAATATATGTATATGTAGCACAAAATTTGCTATTTTAACCGTTGTTAGGCATACCAGTTTGGTGGCATTAATTGCACTCAGAACGTTGTGCAACCATCAGCACTATTTCTAAAATGTTTTCATCACCACCAGAAGGAACTCTGTACCCATTAAGTAATGGCTCTCCCTCCCCCTTCTCCTGGGTACCTCTTAAGAGATGCAAAGGAGCCCCCGCCTAAGCCTTGAGCCCAGGAAAATGTTCCTGGCCAGAACCAGTCCTTCTAGACCCCACTGCTGCAGAGGCCTGTGGGAGTCCTGGCCATGTGGCACCCGCTGTGGGCCTATCCTTGATCTTTACCAAAAGGTGGACTTAGAAGGTAGAGAGGAATAGAAAGGGCCACCCTGCCCATTTCTCTGGAAACTGTCCTGCGTGGGCTTTTTAGCAAAGGTTGGGACACCTCCTTCAATGTATCCACCAACAATCTGACTAAACTCAACCACTGATCCCGGCATTTTTCTTCCTGGGGCCAATGGGGCTGTCAGGGCAGCTTCTCCTGCAGAACACTCCAGACAGAGGCGGCTCATTAGCCCCAGCCCTGATTTCCACCATTGTGGCTTCTCAGAGGAGAAGTCTCTGCTGCTGTCCTGACCTTGGGATGCCCTCTTTAGAGGGCTAGCCCCAAGTGCCAAGAGCATGCTGGGCACAGGATGGTCTAGAAGCCAGGCATGTGCCCAGGTTCAGGGGCGTGCAAATCCCACCTTCTAATATGCCTCGAGCATCAGGGAGCCTGGCTTCCCGCCCCGCGCAGCAGCCCTCTGACCACCATCTGCAGGAGCAGCCTTGCCGCCGATCAGGCATGCGAGACCTGGCTGCCTGTAGCCAGACTCCCGTCATTTGGCTCCAGCCACCTGTCCAGACACTCAGGCCCTCTGCCTGCACATGCTTGGCTGCCTGCCACACCTGCTGCCAGGCCCCCACGCCCTGGCTCCTCTGCCCTGGTGGCTTCCCTCCTACTGCCTGCTTTTTCTCACTCACCCATATCTGGTTCTAGGTCAGGGCTCCTCCAGTCAGCCCATTGACACTACTGTGCCTGTCTCTTTTGGGCATGTGCAAATGCCATATCACCAAGCAGCCTGGACCGGCCATGCGTGAGCCTGGGCCTTCTCTGCTGATGGTTAAGCAGAGCATGTGTTTGCTGCCTGCTCAGTGGGGGGAGAGCCTCCTTGTGCTCCAGAGAGTGCCCCCTCCTGCAGCCTGCAGGCAAACTCTTTCCTTGCTGGCTACTGGGTGGTCCCTTAAGGCCCCTGTCAGTCACTGTGGGGCCAGGCCAGGTCCCTTGATCCATTCCACATTACTCACTGAGGCCTGTCCTAATCAGACCCTGGGATGGACAATAGGGACATGGAGGTAGGAAGATCCTACCGGCCCTACAGCTACTTACTGGCTGGCTACTCACACAGACAGGGTAACCAAGGGTCATAGTGCAGGCCATCTCTCCAGAGCCTCTGAGGCCTCAACTCAGAGAAATCCCAGGCACCCTCCATTGTGGGGCTACAATACCTACCCCCTGCCCTTCTAGAGCTTCATCCTTACACAGGTGACTCTGTAGTTTAGAGCGTTAGCTTTGGAACCAAACGCACCTACCCTGGAAACCCACCTCTGCCACTTATTTGCTGTGCAACACGGAACAAGTACCTTCCCTTCTCTGATACTCACTTTCCTCATTCACAAAATGGAGATAATTATTTCCATTAGGAATAAAGTGGACTTGATCTGTAGAACATGCATACTTCTTCTTCCCTTTACCCACTCCCCCCCCAAAAAAACCTTCTATAACTTAACAAATGTTTTATCAGTACAGTCAAAGCCTGTTTCTATCTAAACCCAAGTTAGATTTCCCAGAACAGTGAAAAACTTACCCCAATTTACCTAGGACTTTCCTGGTTTTCACACTGAAATACCTGTGTCCTGGGAAGCCTTACAGAACTTCCTATTTCCCAGCCTCCTCACCTATAAATTCCCACCTTGAAAGCCCAGATTATTCACATGCCCAACGTGGCCATTCGTCCTGACCTCTGGCCTTCACAAATGCTGTTCCCTCCTCCTGGAAATGCCCTTCCTCATTTTCAACTGTCAAAAGCTAATGCAGCATTCAAGTCCAACTGCCGTGTGAGTCAGACCTCTATCCTCCATCCCCTTGAGGTTCCCCTTTTGGCCCCAACACAGCTCCAGTCACTCCATCTCCTCCCCAAATAATGAGCAACACAGTGAGAGCAGACTCAGCTGGCACTGCACACCGCACACCATAGGTGCTCAATAAGTGCTACGTTCCTATCACAACTGCCTCCAGCTGGCTTCTCTGGTCCCGCCTATCTCATGCCTTTGCTCCACAGGTGGACTCAGCAGGAGAATCCTCGCCCTGGGTGGCTCAGATTGAGCCACAGCCAGAATAAGCCTCAGCCTTGGCCAGGGAACTGGACTCCTCAGTGGACTCCTTCCCTGTCCTGACACTACCCCCAGGGCAGGAGCCCTAGACGGGAGCTCACCTGCTTCCAGTAACCATCCTGCAGTCTGTCCCTGCCTGCCCTTCCCTTGGGAGGCACTGAGCATGCTCTTGCTGCAGTGGCCGCCAGGGACATCTTTCTGAAGCAGTCAGTTTGGAGCAGCTGGTAGAAATCTGACCATTGTACTCAAATCACAGAGTAGCCAGCCAAAGACCAAGATAGGCCCGCAGCACGTTCCTAGACCAACAGTAGGGCTTTGGGGAGATGGCATGGGTGTGAAGGGAGGGAAGAAGAAACAGATATGCCAAGGGGACTCCTGTCCCAGAGGGGACAGCTGCAGCCTCCATCCTGGCAGGACAGAGAGGGTAGGTGATGCCAGCAGGCTGGCGCTGCAGGGACCCTGGCGGCAGTGATGCGCCCCACCCTGGGGCAGGAGTACAATACAGGGCAGGGCAGGGCGGCCCAGCCCAGAGACCCCACTTCCTCTGGGGAGCCAGCTCTCATAGCACGTCTCTGCGTCTGGTGAGGCAGACAATGGAGGCCTCTGGCAGCCACAGAGGATGGGGTGTGGTAACTGGGGCACAGACATCCCTCTCTGGTGAAGCTAAATTGGAAGGAACAGGGCTGGCATGAAGCTCGGAGGCCCCTGAGTGTGTGGAAGGGTACAGTCAGTAACTGCCACAGGGCCCAGGCCACACCGAGCTGGGGGCAGGCGGCGGGGTCCCCTGTAGTAGTTACTGTGTACTTTCAATTCTACGCCAGTCACTGCTCTGTGAACTTCACTTGCATGAGTTGTTCAACAAATGTTTATTGTAGGCCAAGTATGCACCAGGGATAGAGCCGTGAACAATGTAAACATGACCCTCGATCATCTCATTTATTTCTCTCCTGCCTCTGTCACAGGGGCCTGCATGGCTATCCCCATCTTACAAATGAAGAAACTGAAACTCAGACATGGGGGATAGAAAAAGCATTCACAGCTGTGTGGCATGGACATTTCCTGACGCTAGAGAATCCTTCCCTCAAGGCTCCATCAACCTCTCTGCCACTACCCAAGGCTCCTGGGACCCTCCTCTGCAATTCGGAGGCCCGTGGATAACGGCTTCCCATAGTTTCTGGGAAGATGTAAATTACAGCAAGCCTGGGACAGGGCACATCCACAGCACAGCACCCTCCTGGATGTCACCTGAACTCCTGGGAGTGCTTGGAGAACACTGTTGTGCCTTTCATTTGTGTATCAGGAGCTAGAGGAGCTGTATCAAGCTTTTTCTTAGGGCATTTGTTGAAGGAGGAAGATTCCATTTACAGGAAGGCAGCGCTGGGGCCAGAGACTAGGGACCTGCTCCCAGCAAAGTGTTCTCTCCAAACCACCAGGCACCCTGCCAGCATGTCCTGGCCCTCTTCTGCCCTTCTCCTGTTTCAGTCCCTTCAGGACTTTCTGAAGGCCTGAGCTGCTTGCTCTCACCTGTCTGGCAAAAGTTGGTGATGTCACCTTTCCTTATTCTGGAGAGGTAGGACAGAGGGAGGCCTTCCTCCAGGTAGGACTACCTGGGGTCAGCGCCAAGGGTAGACAGATCCTGGACACTCAAATCCCCCAGGTGGGTGCTGGACACTCTCCAGGTTGGGCCTTACAAGATCACACCCCTGAGGGTGAGTGCCGCCACCTCAGCAGCCCCAGAAAAAGGGCACATGCCCCTCCCTGTCCCTCACTCAGAAATGAAAGGAAAACCCTCCCGTTGGCCTCGGTCCTGAAAACAGTTCTATTTTCAGCTGCTTTCCTGTTCAGAATAAAGAGCAACAGACAATGTAGGTAGAGGGTGTGAGTGATGGCCCCACGGGCCCTCAACGGTGAGATAAGAAATAATTCATTGCTCCAAGACGGTGAAGGGATTGTCCTGGAGCCCCTCAGAGACTCCCTGACAGCTCCCGTGCCTATTGTTGGCGCCATGTCACGGGAACTGTCCTCCCTGTCCTCACTGTCCTGCAGACTGCAGCTGGGTGGAGGATGGTGACTGTCTGGGAGCGGGGCTGACCGGGATTTCCACAGCACAGCTGGCTGCTGACCTGGCTCAGAGGTCTCCTCAAAACCCAGGGTCTGGCTGCCCCTTGGAGCCAAATGGCCGCCCACAGAACTGGGCCTGGGTCAGGTCCAGCGACTGCTTTTTTTTTTTTTTTTCCTGGCAACTGCTTTTCTGCCTCCCACACTCACCCACAAGGAGAGAGTTTCCTAGTGCCTCATACTTTCTCAAGTCTTCTCTCTGCTAAAAGCCGTTGATATAAAGTTGAGACTCCTTGAGACAGCGAAAGTGGCTCTTCACAATCTGGCCTGTTCAGCTTCCAATGGCAGCTCCCAGTGCTCCACGGTGGTGTCCAGAGCCAGCTGTCAGTACCACAGTGCCTTTGAACTGACTGTTCTTCTGAAGACTATCTCTCCATTCCTATCTTGTACGTTTGTCTTTCCCCAAGAGCTGTCTCAGGGCCTGGCTGCTCTAGAGACCTTTTCTAGAGCTCCCTGGTACTGCCATGTGACAGTGGCAATACTGAAAACACTACTTTCCACCATGGCATTGCAGACCATCACAAGCATCTTGCTCTTGACAGCTGGAAGTATCCTTGCTCCATGGCCAGAGGGCTTCTCTGAGGACATGTGTGATGCCATTCAAGGTCCTCAGCACCTAGTTCAGCACCTGGTACCAAGTAGGTACTCAGTACATGTTTGTTGATTGAAAAAATGAACACAAGGCCTCTATACCTGACATTTACTCCCTTCTCTTCTTCGTTGTCACAGCTAAGTCAGGAGCAGGATGGGTTCTGCCTCCTAAGAAGCCCTAGAATACCATTGGCATGGAAGGAGACAGGAAGTTACACTCAGAACTCTCTAATGGATAAAAGTGCAACTGGCTGCTGGGAATATTGCAGCGAGCCACTTGGGGAGAAGCAAGTGAAAAGCGACAGCTAGGGCAGACCTAGGCAGCACCCAGGATCCCTGCTCAGGCAGCACCCAGGATCCCTGCTCTCCAGGTTGCCTGAGGAGGCTGAGCCACCAACTGGAAGGCTTTCACTTTGCAGAGGGGAGTGTGCAGTTCAGACTTGAGTCAGAGTGCTCCACCCCGCTCCCACATAGTCCTCAGACTGCAGCCCAGGACACCCATATCCAGCCCTGACCCAGCCAATTCCATCAGGCCATCAAAGCCCAACTCCCAGGCCTCCTCCTTCAGGAAGCCCTCCCTGATGCCTGGATGGAAATGCCCTATCTCTCTCCTTGCTCTTCTGCCAAGGGTGAGTGTCTCAGGCTTCCACCAGACCTCCAGCTGCTGGAGGGCAGAGCTGTCTCCTTCACCTCCCCAACAGAGGATCACCTCAGGGTCTGACAGAAATGCCAGAGAGAGTGGGATTCATCCGGGATCTGCTTTGTGTTTGGAGGTTTAGATAGATCACAGTGTGGGAGGTAGGCTGACAGGAAGGGGAGGGCCTGTCCCCCCAAGGGGACACAGTGACTTGATTTGGGGCCTGGCTCCAAGTGAGGGGCCAAGGAAAGAAGAGGCCAATATTTCTGTGCGCACCTTTTGCAGAAGGCATCATAGGCATTGCTTTTGAAACAGTATTCTACAGTCACATAAACACAGAGATGCTCAGTTAAGTCAGGCTTGATTTGTGCCTTCAGAGTGGAGCCTCTCAGCGTCTCATGCATCATGACTCTCTAGGAGAGAGAGTGGATGGAGTATGCAGCGTTTCTCAGACTTATCTGACTACAGAACCCCTGGTTCAAACCATGCCGTATTTCATGGAACACGCTTTGGAAGAATACCATCAAATCTTGATATTTTTTAACAATTTTCTTATTTTTAATAGAAAAGATAAGATCCAGAGATGCAGCAGTAGACTTGGCAGAACCCAGGAAGCATCCAGCTCGCCTTGACCTCAGAATTATTACCCAAGTGAGACTGGGTCCTGAGGATTCAGATCCAACAGATTAAGGCATTGTGTGGCTTTGGAAAATTCTCAGTTCAACCTGCCCAGCCCATGTGTCCCCCAGGAAAGGCCAGGGTCACTATATGAGTCCTAGACTCAGTTCAGTGCTAGTTTAGGGGTCTCAGGGGTTGGCATGAAGTGCACTGGGCTTGGTTTATAGGATGGTGGCAGGAAGCACGATGATCCTCGGGCCATTGCCTTAGCCATTTCAACAGAGCAAGGAGCAGCCATGGCCTTCCTGAAGGTCTCCTCTCCAGGGAGCTTGACAGTGTGAGTGGGGACAAGCTGTTCTTTAATAATGGATCAGGTATTTGTCTTCACAGGGTCATGACCCTGCTCAGTTTTCTGCTGTTCCCTGGTGTTACCTTCTGCACCCAGGGCCTGGGACAAAGGAGAAGGAGAAGCTTGGACCCACCCAGAAAAGTTTCCAGGGCCCATTCTAGGAAGCCACACAAGGAATCACATGAGGAGCTCCTCTGGGCAGCATGAGCAGGCAAGATACCACAGCAGAAGGTGGCAGAGGCCATGGTAACATTGATGCCATGGAATCCTAGGTAACAAGAGACCAGTGGGCAGAGAGGAAAGGAAGCCTCTTTGCAGGGAGCCTGTGTCAAGGTTAAATACACAGAGGCTTGCTGACACCTTCCAGCAGTGGCACCGTGGGCAGATATTAAACCCTCCAGTGCCTCAGTTTCCCCATGGGTACAATGTGGATGACAATCATGGTACCTCTGCACGTGGTTATTAGGAAGATTCCATCTGTTCATTCCTTGGAACATGTCTGACATGTGGTAAATGTCCCATAAGGTAGCCTAAAGCAAAGGCACAATATGAAATCTGAGGGCAGATTTGGAGCAGGTCCTCCTGCTTCCCAGCTGAGCAGCCTGGCTTGACATCCTCCTATCTCCTCAGCACTTTCCTTAGCTAGACAATGGGATGATAAGGTGCCCACAGAGGACTTGTTAGGCTTCAAGTGCTTGGAACCGTGCCTGCTACAAGATCAACATGAATGCACATTAACTTACTATTTTGTCAGTGACACAGAAAATGGGGACATAACATAATATGAAGCAAATTTTTAAAAAGAAAGAAAATTAGAATACAAGATGGCCTGAGCTTTGTTTCCCAGGTCACATGAGCCAATTCCAGAAACCTGAGGTTGTACTGAGGCTGGGTAGGGAGAAGGTATGCCAAATCACCCCTACCCTTGAACCACTGTCCTAGGAAAAGGCTCATGTCCCCGACACTCTCTGTACTAAAGGCATCCTCCCTGTTCATTTGGTGCCCCACCACCTGCCCAGGCCTGCTCCTTTCTGGAATATTCAGATCAAAGATAGGGTCCTGAACATTTGTCCGGAAGCCCCTTTGTCATGTTCCAGGGGTGCCGAGGGTATAACACCACTCTTGGGTTTTAGCCTCAGTATCTCAGAGTTCTCCAGTCTCCCAGGTTGAATGAGTGGCAGCCAATTACTTCTCACCTTCTAGGAGTGGGCTTTGCTGAGGACTGGAAGTCAGGTGTTCAAGTATCTTCTTTATTGAGTCTTTTTTTCTGTAGATTTTTCAAAACACTCCTCCCTTTAAGATCTCTTACTTTCTCTGTCCCTAGCTGGATGTGCAGTCTCGAAGGAACCCTGTGCTTCTTGAATGAGGATTTGACATTTAGCAGAGGTTTTTCTGAACATATTTATTATTATCCTTCAAAGAGACCACATGAAATAGGCCAGGGGCTTCTTTCCTTTCAGCAGACAGACAGGCTGAATCACAAGATGGGGATCCAGTTCAAATGTGTTGAGCCACACACACACACACACACACACACACACCAACACACGTATGCATCAGTCAAGCTACGCTATCCCCAGGAGCAGAGGGGAAAGAGGGATTATTAGAGTAATAGCTAAGTTTAGGAAAACTTAGTAATAGCTAAGTTTAGGAAAACATCCCCTTTCAGTTATTTTATAAATATATCTCATATGATTCTCAAGGCAACTATAGGAGTAGTTATTATTATTTTCACAAATGAGGAAACCAGGCTTGGGAAGGTTAAGTGACTGGTCAAGGTCACATAGCAAGCAGGAACAGAGTTGGGTTTCTCTGGCTCTGAAGACCAGGCACTGTCAATTGCTTCACTCTGCCTTGCCCTGAAACAAACTTCACATGACATCTCCAAGCTTTTGCTTAGCAATATCCTGAGTGTCTAGGCAATGGGCTTGAGGAAGAGCAGGGAGCCCTTGGTGACATGGTCATCCCTGTGAGTGGTCCATATTTCTCCCAGGAAAAAAGAATGAACCCTGAAGCCAGGCAGGTCTGGATCCAAATTCCAGTTCTGTTCTTACTAGCCACATCCCCTGCCAGGCTCTCAGAGGCCTGCCCTGACTCGCTATCTTGGCCGGAATTTGGGTAGTCAAACAGGCCTAGCATTCAGATCAGTTGGTGACAGAGCCTGGCTGTGCCTTATGGAGAGTTCCCTGCCTCTGGCTGCCCTGAATTCTCCTCCAGAAAGAGCCCTGTGGTTGCCAGGGCCAGAAGAGAAACAGACAGAACTGGGAACTCTGAACTGAGATGTCAATCATAGGTTACTGATGACAGCCAAGGCCTGCTAGATCAGGACACAGGACAGCACTCTGTGACCAGGTGCTGGTGAACACAGCTGCTGGAAGCCCTTTACTTCTGCTGCATTTTCAGCCTGGACCCTGCTCTCTCTCCCTCATCCTCAAGGAAGGGACGCCCTGAGGTCTCCTAGGAAAACAGCATCCCAGAGCTGGTGCCTCAGACTCATCCACGTCACACAGGGAGGCTGGCAGGACAGCAGGGAAACAGAAGGCTCTCCATGTCTTAAGGGCCCCTGACCTCCTGTCCTATATGGAGAACATTTGTTTTGTCCTGTGGAAAGTCCCAAGTGGACAGCTAACAATTGATTCCAGCTGGATCTGTGCTGCTGACTTTGGCCAAGTTTCCGATGCTCTCTGTTCCCCGGATCCATCCCCTGTCTCTTCCCAATCAGAAAGTGACCTCCTGGGCCTCCTGGGGATGCAATTGTCCTCCTGGCAATTGGAGCTAGGGCTGCTCCTTCCTGGTGGAGTCCAGCCCTTGTCATCCCCTGAGCCCTCTCAACCTCTCTTAGCTGTCCAGTCCCAGCAGGGGGCCTCCCTGGGGCCTCATTTAAACAAACAACAGTGGCCTCAGATAAAGAACTGTTGGCCTTCTCCCTGTAAGGCTAAAATTACCAGAAACTGAATAGGGTCTTGCTGACCTTAGACCTCCCTGGCCATGTGAATCCTGGCAGCCTGTGACAGCTCCTGCTCAGGGCCCAACACAGAACCAGAGCAAGAAACGAGGACTTGTGGGTCTGCAGTGTCTATAGCCAAATCTCAGTATAAGGCCAGGCTGCTGAAGCTCCTAGTGCTGGAGTCCTCTCGCCTTAACATGCTTGCCCAGGACAAGGCAGGCTCCTTCCCAGGGAGCTGTGTCGTCCACTTCTTCTGGCTTCACACCACATACACAGAGCTTCAGGGACCAGGGCTGGGAGCCCAGAACACTGACATCCTACCTTAGCACCACCAGTGAGAACCCCCTGGAGCTGCACAGTAGGTCTCCCCCTCTTCCATTGCTGGCCCCAGAGCTGTCTGCATGCTTGCCTCCTCCTCACCCCTCAAATGTCTGTTATTTTCATTTGGCACTGGATGTGTCCTAGTTCCTGTATTATTCCATTGTACCCAGAATGCTTTGATGAGAGAGTGTCATAGATCCCTTCCTAAATCAGAGAGATGTGCTCAGAATAGGGGCCCAACAGGAAATACCCATGAGTGTGCTGATGGAGAGCCTGGCAGCCCCCTCCCTGTTTGTCCTTCCAGCGATACTCAGAAAAAGCACTGGTACAGACACCAAGCAGGAGCAGCAAGCAAGTCTTGCAGGGCACAAAGCCCCTGTCACCTGCCTCACCCTGCGGAGGCTTCTCAAGGTTCCTGTAGGGCAGGAAGGGCAGCAGTTATGCCCAGTTGACTCAAGGCTCAGCCCAGATAGAGTAAGTGGCTGGCTCCTCTTACTTGGACTCAGGACTAAGTCTCAGCCCCCTGACCTGCAGCTGAAGCCCTTTGCGGCAGCTCTCCTGGTCAGGCCGGCTTTGCTTACCAGAAGTCAGGCTGGGGATGGGAGCAGGGTGGAAGAGGACTCGGTGGCCCCAAGTCAGGTGCAGCACATACTCATGGCACAGGAGCTGCTGGCAGGAGGGACTTTTGATTCAGGCTGAAGCAGAAGCTACTCCACCACCCCCCACCCCACCTCTAGACTGTAGGAATTGCTCTGTCCTTGCAGAGTGGCTTCCCAAGGTAGCTTGAAGCCATTTGGAGGTGCTAACCAGGGCCAGTGCCAAATGGGTATGGTCTAGCCTGGAAGGACCTAGGTGTCCTTATGAAGTCTTCCACTGCTGTTTGCTCCAGCATTTATGTTTATTACTGTCATGTCCTGGCAGTAAAATGCCGTTGGATACATTGCCTGATGCATTAGTGTCTGAGGGCTGCTGTGATAGAATGACTTAAAACAACAGATACTTGTCCTCTCACAGTTCTGAAGGCTCAAAGTCCAAAGTCAAGGTGTTGGGAGGGCCTTGCTTTCTCTGAAGGTTCTAGGGGAGAGCACTTCTTTGCCTTTTCTGGCTTCTGGAGCTCTTTGGTTTGTGGCTGCAAGACCCTCATTTCTTCTCCATCTCCACGTGACCTGCAGCCTTTTCTCTTTCTGTCTCTTACAAAGCTGCTTGCTTTTGAAATTAGGGCATCTCTGGAAAATCTTGGATGATCTCATGTCAAAATTCACAACCTCATGACATCTGCAAAGACCCTTTTTCTTTCTTTTTTTTTTTTTTTAATTTTTTTTAGTTGTAGACGGACACAATGCCTTTATTTTGTTTATTTTCATGTAGTGCTGAGGATCAAACCCAGTGCCTCACACATCTGAGCCAAGCACTCTATCATTGAGCCACAACCCCAGCCCCTGCAAAGACCCTTTTTCTATATACAGTCACATCTACAGGTTGCTATGCTTTGGATGGAGGATGTACCTTCCTGGGGGCCACCATTCAGCCCACCAGAGCAAAGTTGAAATCCTGTCTTAACTTACTTCCCAGCTGGCCGTGGGCAAGTTTAGAAATCTCCCCAAATCTCATTTCTTTATCCTTAATCTAGAAAGAATAATGCCTACTTCTAGGGTTGTTAGGAGTTAATGACATGGTTGCTTGATATACAGCACACGCTCAGCCAGTGTCATCCACGACAATGGTGATAAAGAGGATGATGAAGAATTGACTCAAAGAAGTGGAGGGATCTGCCCAAGGTCACTTGGCTTTTTAGGTGGCAGAGCCAGACTGGACCTGGAATCTCCCTCTCACCAAAGGCCCTCCTCTCTCCGCACGCCCCGCACTGGCTAGCGCTACAGTGGCAACAACTCTGCTAGGCCGGCATGTTCCTCGACAGCATTTCCTGGTTACCTGATCTGCCCCTGACACCATGGCCCCTGGTAGGAGGAGAAGAGCACTCTCACCTGGAGAAGCAGCAGTTGGTCACAGCATCTCTTTCGGGTTGTTGACCATTGGCCATGTGGCCAGCATGGGCTGGCCATGTGCTCTTGCCATGTGCAGTCCTACTCCTGAGACGGGAGTGTTCCATTCAGGGCACCCCAATCATTTCACAGCCAAGATAGTGTACTTGGCTGTGATGGTCAACAATGAGGTTCCCACCTCCTCCTCTGTGGCATCTGCATAGATTGGCTCTGCCAGGGTCACGGGCCAGGGTATGTATTAGTCAAGGTTCTCTAGAGTAACAGAATCAACAGGAAGTATAATTATAAAAAAGTGATTTATTAGGTTGGTTTAACGACCAGAAGCTGGATAGTCCACAATGGCCGTCTGCAGGCTAGAGAGCTGGAAGAACCAGCAGCTGCTCAATCCAAGAGGTTGAAGCCCCAGAACAAGAGGGATCAATGGTGCTACCCTAGTCCAAGACCGAAGGCTTCTGAAGAATCACTAGCAGAGTCCACTTTGGAAGAGGGAAAAGTGAGAGTCCAATATCCTCAGACGATTGCAGCAGCAATCAAGAACCCATTCAAGAAGATTTGAGCTTGGATCTGCTGCTGCTTCCTTGTTCTTCAAACTTTTATTCCACCCAAGCCATCATCCTATTGGATGGTGCTGTCCACACTTAGGGACAGTCTCCATTTTAATTGTCTGTTCCACATGCCAATCATTCCTAGACACACTCTCATTGACACACCCAGAAGCCTCTTAATCATCAGCATCTCTTAATCAAATCAATTTGATGATACATGAACCATTTGAACTGGGTATAAATGACTCTCCATGGGGGATTGGCAGGGCTTCCTTTGTCATCTGGACAGAGTCTAGCTTATGATCTGTGACACATTTTAAGTCCTTGGAGAAAGGGTATTATTGTAAATGTGCTCTAACATGGAGGATTTAAGGTTCCTTTTAAAATGTCAATCTCAAGAGTTGGTTTCCCCTTAAATCACTTCAAGAGCTCCCACTCATGCCAGGATAAAGTCTGGTCTTCTCCGTGTAGCTTGCAAGACCCTGTACAATCTGCCTTTTATGACTCTGGATGGCCCCTGCCTCTCCACAGGCTCCCTGTGCCCCAGCAGTCTTGAATGAGTTGTGGGATTCTCAGTAAACCAAGCCTGTTGGCTCCAATGCACCTTTGTACAGGCAATTCTCTTGCCCAGAACAGTCACCTTCTGGTCTGTCTGGAAAACTTCTTTTCATCTTCAAACATCCAACTCAAACTTTGGCTCTTCAATCATGAAAAGAGAGGATACTCAGTGGATGATGGATAGAATGGAGTGAACCTCTTAGAGCTATTTATCTCTTATTCTGTTAAATCAGAGGAAAATAATTGAGCCTAAATGTGTTTAATTTTTCAAGTCCAAGGTAAATGTTCCAAACTCAGACATTTCCTAAGTATACTCCAAAGCATATTAGACTGTTGGGGAAATACATGTAGAGAGCATGGTACTTGAGTGTCTTTATCCAAAAAACCAAAGACCAAAATATAAAAATCATTGGGACATTTGAAGAAACTACCTCATAAGCCCTTGCCTAGGCTGTTCACAGACCCACCATCATGTGGAGGTCTACAGGGAAAAGCCAAATGTCCTTCCAGGTACTGGGACCATTCTAGAATCCACTGGTCAGGGTACTCCAAGAAGACAATTGATTCCTAGAGTCCCCTGCATGGTGGTGGACTTACCAAGTGGGGTGAGGACCTAGAAGCTGGGGAGGGGGTTATTGATGGAGGAGGGCCTCCTGAAGAAGACAGAGGGTCCCTCTAGCTTCCTTCCCTCTAAACAGCTTCCCTTGGGCCCACCCCAATGTTCCCACCAGGCAGCAAGGAGCTGCTGTTGGCTTCCTTCTCTGGATCTCAGAGCCAAGGGAGAGAGAGTGGCTGCAGGTGAAAGGGATACAAGGGCTGTTTCCATGAAGGACAGTATGGATTCTGCTTTTTAAAGGATGAAACCATACTTCTGAAATGAGCCACTGTGGGAAAGATGTGAAAGGTGTCACTTCGCTTTTCACCCCTTTTTTTTCCTTATGGAATGACAAGTTGAGTCTGGAAATTGAAGGAAGTAAATATCTAATAAAGTTGTAGACCTTTCCTTCCCACTTTCCAACATATTTATTCATTTTCAAGAAGCATGCAGAGCCAAGGTAAGTGCAAGGGATCTGAGCGTGGAAGGAGGAGGAGGTGGAGGAGGCCCTAGGTCAACGTCACCTGGAGGCTCTAGTCCTCCTCCTGGTGCCTTCAGTAACTGTGGAGTGCCCAGTTGAGGTCCCCAGCAGGCACCTTGACTCTGATCCAGCCACGGGCAGGCAGTGAACAGGGGCAGGCCTACCCCTGGAGAGGCTGGCTCCTGGCATTCGCTCACTCCAGGATGCACATCTAAGAAGCCTGGGCAACTGCATGGACCATTCTACGGGGTGGGAGAGGACAGAGTGGCCTCCTCCCCAGCTGTGTGTGGAGCCCTGTGATATTTCCCTAAATAGGATCAGATTGAACAGTTTGAAAGGTTCTGCCTTATGTAAGGGCTACCTTCTGAAATAGAAGTTCTGCTTCATATTATTTTCAGCTTTCTAAGAGTGAGCCCTAGATTCTTCCAAGAACTCTTTGTCCAAGGCAGATGGGGGGAAGGTTGGGAAGACAGAGGCCCAGAAGAATTGAGGTTATTTGTCTTTTAGAATCACAGAAGCCCCAGAGCAGAAGGACCGCCCCCAACCCCAGTCATTTCTCAAAGTTCTCTACTCCAGGCAGAAGCATCACTGCAGCAGGAGAAGATTCTGACCACAGTCTGACGACCTGGGGCTGTGCTGGCCTCTTTGCATAAAACCGAACAACCCAGACTCTCTGACTGCTGTAGATGAGGGTGGACAGACTCTTTTTTTTTTTTTAAATATTTTTTAGATGTTGATGAATCTTTATTTTATTCATTTATTATTTATATGTGGTGCTGAGGATCGAACCCAGTGCCTCACGCATGCTAGGCAAACGCTCTACCACTGAGCTACAGCCCCAGCCCGGTGGACAGACTCTTGCTCTCAATGTTTCTGCCTGTGTTGGGCTCAGGTCTTCCTACCTCAATTTTGCCACCTTCTCTTTTCTTGCAGGGATAAGCTGGCACTTTCCCCTGTCCTGTCCCCAAATGCCAGGCAGATGGCAGGCACTAAATTGGTACTTGCAGAGTTGAGTCAGCCAGGCCCAGTCAGCCCTGCCAGTTCAAAGCGTGTCCTTGGCATGTCCCAGCTCCCTGCCAAGCCCTCCTCCGAGTCACCCACATCAGCTGGGCACCTCTCACTGCTTCATAATGTCATCCCACCATCAAGCTTCCAGGACCTTTGCCACCAGCAGAGCAAAAAAGAAGCTCCAGGGACCTTAGACCTGGTCAATTTCAAGAAGGGGAGGCCTCCTCAGGTGCCCACTGGAAAACTGTGGCTCCTCATCTCTCTTATCCGGTCCAGGCAGAGGAGACAGGACAGCTTCACATACATGCTCTTCCACCCAGCCCAGTCTATGGCCACAAGCAAGAGGTGGCCAGGAATGTGCACATCCAAGACACCTGCCCTGCTCTGTCCTCCCCCATGGTCAGTTGACCTGTGGGGAGTGGGCTCAGTCCCTCCCCCTTGAGTTTGCCATCACAGAGGGGGTCCAAGTGCTCTCCAGGCATTTGGGATTCATGGCATGGCCACATGTCATATGACCTAGGGGAACAACAGAGAGCACCTCAGCCTCTAGAACCATGAGCTGCCCCAAAGGAGACTTTACTCCACACTGAGTCAGGGTGAGGCCCCTGCACCTGCCTCCTCACCTAAGAGTCCTTCAGGGAAACATCAGGGTTTATCCCCCAGGGAGGCTCCTTGCCCAGGAAACTGAAGGGAAAGGGACAAAAACAACTTCTAATGGGACTCCCAACCCCACCCCTGCCTTGCTGAGATACCATAAATAAGGGTCCCACATTTCCCTGCCTTGGTTTCTCTGTAAGCAACAAGGGAGCACAGAGAAGTTTCTAGGATGGCTAAGGCCTAGATGGTTCATGCTGTCCTCTGTCCCTAGGAGGAGGCCACTGGCTCATCTAGGGGAAGGTCTGTGCACTGAATTTATCCCTTCATAGTGGGGGACACACCTCACCAGGGCTCTCTGCACCCTCAGACTTCTCTTTAAGAACACTCTGCCACTGCTGTAAGACAGACCCAGATGGTCATTCCTCACCAGAATGTGTGCCCAGGGATGCCCATATTCACAGGAATGAGAAGAATGTCTGGTTGCATAATAGGTGCTATAAAAATTTGCTGAATAAATGAATGAATGAATGGATGGATGGATGGATGGATGGATGGAGGCTCCCCGATAGAAGAAGTACCATCCTTAGGTTGGTTGGGGGCTGACCTGCCACACACAAAAGCAGAGAACCCACCCCCACCCTGTTAGATTGCCATCCTTAAGGGGTGGCCATGCGGAAAGACCACCATGAATCACTAGAAACCAAGAACCAATGAGAAGGGCCAAAGGAACCATCCATGGCTCCCTGGAAACACAAGAGGAAGGTGCCATGGAGAAGTGGAAAGGGACAGGTCCCAGAGGAAGAGCAGTGTGCTCAGGCAAGCACAGGTGCCAGGCGGCATCCATGTCGTATGGCTGCCACAACCCACTGCAGCACACTTGGTGCATGTCCAGTAGAAAGGTGCTGCCTCACAGTTCTGAAGGACTGAAGTCCAAAAGCAAGGTGTCATCAAGGTAGGTTTCTGCTGGAGGACCTGAGGGAAAACCGGTTCCAGCCTCTGAACTTCTGGTGGCTGCTGGAAAGTGTTGGCTGGCTCCCAGTGCTGCCAACACCTGCTCATGACATGCCTAATAAGACATGTGACCCAGAAAGCATGTCCTCCTCTCTGGCACACACCCTTGCGGGGAGGCAGGCATGACAGAGGTGAGCCCTTAACTGTCTTTGAAAGACTGAACTTGAGAACCCAGGAAGTAGTCCTGCCCATCCCAGAGAGGGGTGTTGGTCAAGCATTTCTGCTGCTCCACAAACCAATCTTTTAATTAAATTAGTGCAAATTCCTACTGTCTCAAAGTGTGAGTTGTCTACAAAATCAACTGACGTGGCAAGTCCTAAGAGAAAGACTGCAGAGGCAGCCACAGAGAACTCAGAAACCCTCTTTCTGGGCTGTGGAGGCCTTTGCTTGGGGGTCCTTGAGCACTCTTGGCAGGCGGGGAGGCCTGGAGTTAGGTTCCGGGCAGAGGGCACAGCTGGTGCCTGGTGAGATCAGGGCCTGTGCCCAGCTGTCCCTATTCCTCACACGTGTCCTCTTTGGCTGCTGAGTCCAGCTCCACCGGCTTTGCTTGGCCAAGTGAAGCCAGGCGCTCAGCATCTCTTTGGGCTGGGAGCCAGGGGAGGGACTCTGCTCAAGGCCCTGAAGAACATGCTCAGGCCTGTGAGGCTGCAGCCCCTGACCACAGGACACACTGAAGACTTCTCGCACTGACCCGCCTCCAGCTCCTCCTGGCCAGCAAGGGACAAAAACAAACTTGGAGAACAAAGGCGACTGCAAAGTTATTCTGTAAATATCTGCAAGGAGCATAGTGCCTGGCCCGGGCACCACCAAGAATAAGAGGTGGCTTTCCTGTTCCAGGCCTCAGGCAAAAATTGGTTGCACCCTGAGAAATCCATCAGGGTAACATTGACTTTAGGAATGGGTTTAGGTGAAGAAAGAAGTACTGCTGGAGGTAGACTCAACTGAGACACTGTCGTGTGTTATCTGATTCCTGTTTTCCAGGCACTGTGGGACCACGCCTCCACATTTCGTGAGCTCCATGCACCTAAATTGTGACCAATGGAATAACACTTATTGCTTGTTCCAAAAATAAGCCCACTCTGAGTTAAAAACGGTGACACTGGCACTTGGGGATATAGGTGGGAAGCACTTGACTCTACCAACTCTATTCTCTGTTAGGAGGCAGCATGGGGCTGAGGCTTTGGAGTAAGCTATGACTGGGTTCAGGTCTTAGTTCTGCCAATTAGAGCTATGTCACCTCAGACAAATTACTTAACTTCTCTGAACCCATTTCCCATCTGTAAAAATGGAATAATCTAATATTCAAGGTTGTTGTAAAAATTCAGTTTAAGTAATGCACAAAAAGTGCTTAGCCTGGGTCCTGGCTCACAGACTATCAATGAAAATAACAACGACTGTTATTATATTAAATTAAAAATAGTTTAAAATTATTATTTAGAAACCTTTAGAAATAGTTTAAAATTATTTAGAAATAGTTTAAAATTATTATTTAGAAACCTTTATCTGTGTGTTTAAAATTGCATGATTTATTTCATAAACAGCATGAATGGACACTAAGAAGAAAGAAAGCAGTCATTTGGCTCCCTTAAAGTCCTGGACTAATTTACCAGACTGGAAGGTCAAAAGAAATTGATTTTAGGAACAGTTTGTTCTGTGTTGTCTGGAGAGGCAGAGCAGGGAGCCTGTCTTCTTAATTGGATGGAGGGCCGCCTGACCCCAGCCAGCTCCACACTGGGTGGTGGGGATGGTAGAGACCTAGCAGGTGGCCAAGGTTGCAGGTGGTAGGGGGACTTCCTTACAGACCAAAGTCCACTCTGGAGACAGGATCCTTGAGCCTTGATTTCAGAACTGCCCTGGCTACCAGCAGATACCCCTTGCTGGCAAGGAGTCCACATTGCCACTATTTGTCATTTTAGCCATTCTGATAAGCTCGTAATGATGTCTCATTATGGCTTTAATTTGCATTTCCTGTTGGCTAATACTGATGACATCTTTTCGTGAGCTTATTTTCCATCTCTATCTCCTCTTCTCTAAAAGGCCTTTCACCCATTTTCCAATTGTCGAACTTTTTACCTGCTCTAGGTAGCAGTCTGGTTATGTATTTAGTTTGCAAATACTCTCTCCCGCTCTGTAGTTTTCCTTTTCCCCATCTTAGCAGGGTCTTTCACAGAGTGAAAGTTTTCTAAATTTTGCTGAGATCCTCTTTATCAGTGTTTCCCATTATGGATCATGCTTTCATTGTCCAGTCTGAAGACCCTTTGCCTAGCACTGGCTTGGGGAGCCATCCGCGCACTACGCATTACAACCTCACTTTCACCCTGATATCTGTGCCACGCCCCCTGCTCACTGGGGGACGATAGCCCCCAGTTTCCTGTCTAAGGCCTACTTTCCACTGAGTGCTACACGAGACACAAAGTGGCCAGCTCTGCCCAGGTAGTCCCAGCCCAGACCCCAAATCCAGTAAGAGCTGCTGTGCCAAGGCCAGGGTTCCAGAAAAGGGCTTCTTGTCACCAGAGGACTCCCAGTTCCGTGTGTTCGCAGGGTAACACAAATGCCTGTTGAGACTGGAGTTTGGAGACTCTCAATGATGAGCGTCCACTCCTGCACTGTGTGTGGGCCTTGACACCCAAGACCCGCTTTTCCAGGATAGTCACCGACAGAAGCTCTAAGTGAGGTGTAAACAGAGGAGGATTTGTGGATTGTTCTCTGTGCTGGTTCTTGAGATTTGGGGATTTAGGCTACACTGTAGAAACTTTTGAAAGATCTTAATTAGTCATCAACCTGTAATCCCGAGTGCTATTATGATGGAGCCTAAAGGCAAGGGTCACTCATTCTAGTTGCTTCCAGGCACAGGCAGCTGGGCTCCTTCTCTACCCAGGCAAAGTTTAGTTTCCACTCACAAAGAATTCATGTCTAATTATTCATTAACCCCTGCTGGTTATTTTATTCCTGAGTCCCAAATCCTCTCCATTCTGGGGCAGTAATTTGAAGATTACTACATTTACTAGGCCCTTGGTTTACCTTGAATGTCTGGCAGCCATCATAGCTAACCCAGAGAGACCCTCCCCAACACAGAGGCCCCAGACTCATCTAGCCTATAGGTCTCCTGAGGGATGATCACAGAGAATTATCCTGAATTAAGTCCGTAGGGGGACCAAAGGGCCAGGGAGTGCTCTGGTTTGGAATTGCAGGAAGGGCCTGGGCAGCTCCAGCTCTGCAGAAAACCAACATCATGAGAAAGCCTTCAAGAACCTTTGCCCAGTTCTCCCCATTCAGCAGAGAAACAGGTCTGGGGTCAGGGGTGGGACACTTAGGAGCAGGACTCTTAGATTTTGAGAATCTAAACATAAACTCTTAAATTAAAAGGCTCTTTTAAAAAAAATTTTTTTATATATATATTTTTTAATTTATATTTTACGTGGTGCTGAGGATCGAACCCAGCGCCTCACGCATGCAAGGCAAGCGCTCTACCGCTGAGCCACAATCCCAGCCCCCGAAAAGGCTCTTTTTTAAAAAAATATTTTTTTAGAGCCGAGTGCGGTGGCTCAAGCCTGTAATCCCAGCATTTACGGAGGCTGAGACAGGAGAGTCACGACTTCAAAGCCAGCCTCAGCAAGGGCAAGGCGCTAAGCAACTCAGTGAGAACCTGTCTCTACATAAAACACAAAAAAATAGGGCTGGGGATGTGGCTCAGTGGTCGAGTACCCCTGAGTTCAATCCCCAGTACCAAAAAAAAAAAAAAGAATATTTTTTTAGTTGTTGATGGACCTTTATTTTATTCATTTATTTCTATGCAGTGCTGAGGATCAAACCCAGTGCCTCATGAATGCCAGGCAAGCGCTCTACCACTGAGCCACAACCCTGGAAAGGCTCATAAGAAAAAAAAAAAAAAAAGACTACTTTTCCCAGGGAAAAAAAGTATGTGCTGTTTATTTAAAAAGTTGCATAAATGACAGGGAATGCAGTCTCCCTGAAATTCATCTTTGCAATCTAGGTCAGGAAGCAAAGGCTTAGAATTTTTTTAAAAACATTTAAATGACAAAAGACACCATAAATAATATAAAAAGACAAATGAAAAACTGGAGAAAATATTTGCAATTTGTATAAAAGACAAAGGTTAATATTTCTTTTTTTTTTTTTCGTCGTGGTGCTGGGGATTGAACCCAGGGGCCTTGTGCATGTGAGGCAAGCACTCTACCAAGTGAGCCATATCCCCAGCCCAAAGGTTAATATTTCTACAGAAAAAATAAAACATCCAAAAATTAGAGGAGAAAGGGACAAACAATTCCATTTAACAATTATCAAAATGTCTCTTAAACTCACAAACTATTTATATTTACTCATAATAAGAGAGATGCTGATTAAAACTACTCTGAAATACTATTTCTTACCCGCCAATACACTAACAAAAATATAAGTTTGACATTTGTGTTAGTCAGCTTTTTGTCATTGTGACCAAAAGAGCTGACATAAAAAAAAAACTTAAAGGACAAAAAGTTTATTTTGGCTCATGATTTCAAAGGTTATAGTTTATGGTCGGCTGGCCCCAAAGCTTTGGCACTTACATGAAGCAGAACATCATGGCGGAAGAGCATGGCAGAGGAAAGCTGCAGCCAGGAAGCACAAAGGGAAAGGGACTGGGGACAAGATATATCTTTGCAAACACACTTCCAGGGACCTACTTCCTCCAACTAAGTCCTACCTCCCAGTAATCCATTCAGCCATCAATGGGTTAGAGCCCTCAGGATCCAGTCACTGCACTTGGGATCAAGACTTCAACACATGAACTTTTGGAGAACATTTTAGATCCAAACCACAACATTACATATTTCTATAGAAGTCATGACATTTTCATACTTGAAATGGAAAATGTTATAACCCTATAGAGGAAAATTACATGTGCATTATCTTTTGTCCCAGAAATCCTACTTTTAGGAACCTATCCCTAAGACACCCTGGCAAAGATACAAAATGATACATGTACAAAGTTACCCATTGCAGGACAATTTGTAATAGCAAAAGACTAGAATCTACAAAATGGAGTATTATGCAGCTGTACTAAAAAATGAGGACTACATTTGCAGCTACCAAGTGATCTGCCAGCTATGCAGTTCAGTAAAAAAAAAAAAAAAAAAAAAAAAAAAAAAAAAAAAAAAGCTAAGTACAGAGCTATGTTCATATTATGCTACTATTTATCCAAAAAAGGAGAGATACAAGTATACCTAGTGTTATAGACTGAATATTTATATAATTCCCAAATTCATATCTTGAAGCCCTCACCCCCATCATGATGGCATCTGAAAATGAGAGCCTTGCAAGGTAATTAGGTTTAGATGAGGCCCTGAAAGTAAGGACCTCATGATGGAATTAGTGCCCTTCTAAGAAAAATCACTAGAGAACTCACTTGCTCCACAAAGGTGAGGCCATGTGAACACATAGCAAGATGATGGCTGCCTGCAGGCCAAGAGGGAGGCCTCAAAATGAAAGCTACCTTGCTGACACCTTGACTCCCCAGTCTCCATAACTGTGAGAAGCAAACTTCTGCCGTTTAAGCTATCCAGCTCGTGACACTTTTTTATGGCAGCCTGAGCTGGCACAGCCACCTAGATTGTGGTCTCTAAAGACCACTTATCACAGAAATGAGGGGTCCTTGAAGAAATGACCAATTCTAGATCCCAGGAAGGAATGTGCAAGAGCCCAGTGCTTCCTATCACACCAAAGCCAAAGGGTATCTAGTGAAAACTAAGGTACTAATTTGAATAAGTTCCACCAGCTAACAATGGGACAATTTGAGCGTAAACAGAAAAATAATACAATGAACTAAAGCCCATGAAATGTACTTAAATCCATGCATTTGTAATGATACCAAAATGAAACCTCCTTATCAGTCACATTTGGAAGGTTCAAGTGAACCAACTCATCATTTTGAAAACTGGAAAACAAAGGGAAGCAATTAAGCATTTTCTCTTCTTCCACATGAATTACACCTCAAAACAATCAGCTCATTAATGAGAAAAAAATCCCTCTTTTTAGAACTAGTCCAACTAATTCATGGAGTGGTAGAACTAGAACAACGGCAATGTGCACCCCTAGTAAACGCAATACTGAAGACACTGTGTGATCAGTGGTGCTAACACCTCAACAAGAGGGACAGCAGACATGGGTGCCTCCCGACTAATGTCCACAACACCACTTTTGCAGCAGTTTGTCAACACAGAGAACCTGGGTCTGATCAAACTCAGGGGATCACGTGGATAAAGGACTCTAGGGAGGCAATTATCAAGATGCAGACTCTAAGAAAGCCTACAGGATGTACCTCCCAGGTCTTTAAATATATAAAGTATATATAGACTTCATAGAGCAGAGAGGAATATTTAAGAAATATATCAACTAACTTAGCACAGGGATCCCAACATTCGTGGGTCTCAACTCCAATAGCAAACTGTAATTACAACAACCACAAAACCTTTTGGGGAAAGAGGAGTGCCAGTCAGTTCTGCTGTAGATACAACCTACGCTTTCCGAAAAATCCTTACCCGGCAAAATCATAAAAGAGGAACCACAGAGCTGTGGGTAAATGAACTTAGGGGAACAGCACTCAAAATATTCATTGGCAACACATTATTTTTTAAAAATGAGAAGACACTAATAAAAGGGGTAGCACAGCTTTACCCATGTTAAGTGATTGAGGAAGGCATACATAATAAAGATAATGCTGTAGGGCTGGGCTGTGGCTCAGTGGTACAGTGCTTGCCTAGCATGCGTGAGGTGCTGGGTTCGATTCTCAGCACCACATATAAATAAATAAAATAAAGGTCCATTGAGAACCAAAAAATATTTTTTTAAAAAAAAATGATAATGCTGTACCCTGAGAAAGTCAAAGCTTGCAGCTGTGAGTCTCTGGGAAGTGGTGGAAGAGGGCTCACCTGTAGTGTGGTAGATGTGGTAACACCAGTGTGGAGGTCTATGGCTATGATGATCCCAGACTCCTGGAACAATGAGCAAAGCACCTCAAAGAACAGGACTTCTGACACTCGCAAACTCAGAAGCATCTCCAGAAAGATGTTCTTGCTGTTGCTACCCTGACAAAGGTGTGCATGACTAAGAGATCGAGACTCCATGCACACCCCAACACCAGGGATGCTCCCTGGTGGGTAATCTCCAAATCCCTCTCTCCAAAGCAGATGAGAACATCTTGCTGCCCACAGACCAGAACAAAATCTTCTCGAGCTCCACAGATCCCCATCTGAGTTCATGTCCCCTCAATCCCACCCACCCAGTGGCTTCATTATTGCAGGTCATAGTAATATGACCCACCCTGCCCCCACCAAGCACGCAGGCTTTCCCTTCTGCACCTGCCAGCTTCCTCTCCCTTCCTAGACAGACTCAGCTGAGTGCACATACCACAGACAAACCGATACGACAAGGAGCTGGGCGTTCCACCCTATGCCACACTGTCTGCCTGTTCCTCTCCTCTATCCTCTCCTTCAGGTCAGACCATCTTTGCACCCTGAACCACTTCAGGTGCGTCTTGTTTCCATTTTCCCCACTTCCAATACAATCTCCTTGCTGCAATCAATGGGATTTTAAATGCAAATCCGCCTGTTCCTCCCTGTTTAAAAACCCTTCTAGGTTTCCTGTTCCCGGTCTCCCAGGGGATTTGGTGTACATTCCTTCATGCCATTCATTTAATATTAGCTCTTTTCAGGCCCTGACCTCCCTGTTCTGTCCTGCCTCTGGGCCTCTGTCCACCTGTGCCCTTTGTTCTGATGCCCACACTAGGCAAATGGGACAGAGTACTTACTACTCTTACCTATTAAAATCCTTCACATCCTCCAAGGCCTGTTCCTAATGCTACCTTCACCAGGAACAATCTTTGTTTCTTTCTCTTTCTACCCTCAACTAAATCTTCAGCCCCTCTACTTGTCCATAGCCATTTGGCGTACTTGGCAAGGTGGTCACTTGTGCCCTAGATGTTTGCCCAACCAATCGCCGATGACTTCATGAAGGCAAAGCAAGAATTGTGCAGACCTCCAGGCCACACATCACCTGTTGCCTCCTCTTTTCCTGATCTAAGAAGGGGTCATAATACCCTGGTCCCCTGAGCACGGGTTTCCAATGGTCCATCACAGATATATCTGGGATAATGACCCTGCTGCACTAGGGGTGGGGTGGCTACAGTAGCTGCAAGAGGTGGGTCCCAGGGCAAAAGGCCTTACTGCAACTTCAGGTTTAAGCAATGTCACTGCCTGCCTGCACGTGTCCTGATCTCCAGAGCCTAGAGGCTCTCACATCCAGTGTGTTCCAGTGAACTCTTGTCAAACTCACTGCTAGGTTTTTCCTCCATTCGTGAAGAGTTTAGGGGTCTGACCTATAGGAATGTCAGTCCTTTGGTGTTGAGCTGCCTTCCTGAAGTCTCAGAGAGTCCCCTTGGTTGAGGGCCAAGGCAGAAGGCATGAGGCACTGGGACACATGACTGGCTTGGTGCAATTTCCTGCTGACCCACCTCTCCTCATGCCTGATTCAGCTTGTCTCTGAGCTTTTCAAACTGCACTGACCATGCAGCCTAACTGGAGGCTGGAAGCCTGGAGCTGCTGTCCTGAATTCTTCAGTGCACATTCTACCTGAAAGTGTTGGCAAGTCCTACACAGTCTGCTGCTGCAGTCCGGCTCACGAATCCTTTGTTGCCCAGCCCAGGACCCCCTCCCTTACTCTTCACAAGGTAGACATTGGAGAGGTCTGGGTGCCACCAAGATCTGAGCCAAACCGATAGGAGGAAGGCCTGAGCTGCAGGCAAGACCTCAGTGACAGAGAAAAGGAACACATGGCCCCATCCTCTCCCTAAATCTAGTGTGTGCCATACAATGCCTGTTTGACCTCAGACAAATTAATTTCTTTTCTGTAATATGAAGATAATAACTGCATTTTATTCATAAGGTGGCTATAAAACTTAAATATCATTTCACGCCTACTGGGATGGCTCTAATTTTAAAAAGGAAAAGCACAGATGTTGGTGAAACTGCAGAGGAATTAGAATCTTGCTGTACAACCAGCAGAAATGTAAAATGGCGTAGGCATCGTGGAAAACAGCCTGGCAGCGCTTCAGCAAGTTAAACATGGAGTCGCAGTAGGATCTAGCAGTTCAACTCCTAAGTATATATCCTAGAGAACTGAAAGCATATGTTCCCACAAAAACACAAATCTTCATAGCAGCAGCAGCCTCGATAATTGCCTCAAAGTGAAAATAACCCAAACCTGCCTCAACCAATGAATGGATTAACAACGTGTGTATCCACACAGTGGAATATTATTCAGCCATACAAAGGAATGAAGTACTGATCCATGCCACAAACTGAATGAATCTTGAAAACATTACTAATTACGTGGAACCTAAGGGGCCATGCTTATCATCTGATGAAATATCCACAATAGGCAAATCCTGAGACCACAAGTAGATTAGAGTTTGCCAGCAACTGGGGGAGGGAAGAATGGTAAGTGATATTCATGAGTACAGGGTTTATTTTTGGAGCGATGGAAATGTTCCAGAATTAAATAGTAGTAGTGATTGCATGATCGTGTGAACATACTTAAAAAAACTAAATTGTACTTTAAAAGAATGAGTTTTATGGTATGAAAATTATATCTCATAATCATAATAATGAACAATTCATACACACACATATATACACAGATTAAATATGTCAGTACCATCCCTGACCCATAGTAAGTGCTCAGTAAATGATAGTTGGCATGCTAGTGTTGAACCACAGCACTCAGACACCGTGTTTGGGTTTCCCGTTGAAGGCTGGGGCATTAGGGTCAGAACCATTGAAGATCGAGCTTGTGTTTTGCTACTTCAGCAAGAAAGTATATTTAAAATGCCCTCTGGTCAGCCTTGGGAATGATGGGTCACTTGTCAGGGAAAAACAAAAAGTATTTCTGTCCTTTGGCAACTGCTGCACCCCGCCTGTACTGCGGTAGTCAAGATCTAAACATAGAAGCAGAGGGGCCCTGGGGTGCCCAGGGCAAGAGAGGAGGGCAGGGGCTCCAGTCCATGAGGCTCCAGCACCTGAACCAATGCCAGTCTCAGGAACTGCCATGGCCAGCAACCTGAGAAAGGATCTCCGTGGGCATCCTGGGGCACCACAAGCAGTGGCTATGGTGGCCCATCTCAGCATCATGGCCTCAGGGGACTCACTCAGGTGGATACTCCACATCCCTGTTCTGCAGCTGCCAGGGAGAATGGTGAGGACCTTTCCTAAACCTCCATGGCATTTGCCCTAAGCCTCTTGTCGCTGGGATAGAGAATAAGCCAGCTGTTTCCCAGGCCCCTGTGGGGGCCCACTGAGCTTCTAACAGGGAAGGGGACAGCCTTGAGCATACCGTTGTGTCCAGGCTGAGGGGAGCGGCAGGCCCAAATCCTGGGGGCTCTGTCTAAGCCCTGGCTCTCCACTGCCCCCTCTTCCCTTCCAGCACTGCCTTCCTTGTCAGTCCCTAGGGGCCTCCTACCTGGGCCTCTAGCCAGCCTCCATGGGGCATGCGCACTCCATCTGGCTCTCCTCTACCCTGCAGGTGGACCCGCCTCCTGATCCTGCTCTTATCAGCTCAAAACCTCTCCAGGGTTTGTCAGTATCCACTTCCACTGCTCCGCTCTTCCACTGGCGCCTCCTGTAGGGAGGAGTTCCCCGTAAGTTAGGAATTCATCAAACACATCAAAATAATAAGTGCATCTTTTTTTCATTTCCCTGCAAACACCAGGCACAAGGCCACCTCTGTACTTCAGTCCCCATTATTCTTCACATCCTAAGCCCCCCTTTGCCTCTCCACCTGCTCAAACCTCACTGTAGGGGAGGCCTGAGTGCCCAGCCCCTGCCAACCACAGCCAGCAGCGTCACCAGAGGAGCGGGAGGTTGTCTGCCCAGTCCAAGCAGGGAGAGGCCACACTTGGCCCTGCAGCTGCTGCCCTTGCATCTGTGCCCAATGCCTGGCTGAGGAGTGTCCCCAAAGCCTCCCCACCCCTCACCCTCCTGCCCTACCCACAAACGGAGTGCAGAGAGGGAGATGCTCCTGTGCAGTCCACCACCTCAAAAACCTGGCCCTGCCCCCTGACGCCCAGCCACTGCCCCGCTTCTGCCAGGGTCTGGGGATCCTTGGTCCAGGAGTCCATACAATTCCAGAAGGCCAAGAAAAACATTCCTGCTGTAGAAAACAGTGTTCTAAGCGCAGAAATTGACAGACACTGTTTTCACCACTCAGAGCAGTTTGGTACCTTCTGAAAGGCACGCTCCTGTCACCGTGGGAGGGAAGCCTTAGTGCCAAGGGTTTGATGAGTTTCCACAGAAGCTACAAAATGCAGAGCTGCCTGGTGGGAGCCACTCCTCAGCCAGCCAGCGCCCACGGCCTCCTGGAGTTCCACAGTGACCCGAGAACAGCCCTCAGGGCCCCGGCCCCTGCTCTGTGTCCTGGTAGCCACAGCATTGAAATGCACAAGGCAGCAGGCTCCATCTGCACCCTTTGCCAGGACGCAGGCAGAGCGGCTGAGAGTCACTCCTGCTACGTTTGCTTGGAATTGCTTTTGTCTTTTTATCCTAATGAGGTGGAAAGAGAATGGGAAATAAGAGAAAAGGAACAGCTCCATGTAGTGTGTCCCCAAATGCTCCTGCCCCCACGCTGCCACCCACTCCAACCCCAGAATGCACTTACTCTTGTGGAGCACAGCCCCTCCCAGCAGGGAGTGTGGTGGCATGTCACCATGGACATGGGCCAGACAGTAAAGAGCTAGTGTATCAGCACAGCGAGTCACCAGACAATGACGGAAGACCAGAGGTCAGGGAGCACCAGTTTTTCTTGCTCCAGTGAATGCCCAAATGCCCCATGGGGATCCTCAGGGTTGTTGTCTAGAAATAGAAAATGCATGTAGAGAGCACTGAGGTCTCAGGGCCTCTGGGTTAATGGAGTCTAATGTTTAAGGGCACAAACAAAAATGCCTTAATTTTTAAGGTGTGTGTTCAAATTCCACCTCTGCCATTTACTTGATGTATGACTTTGGGCAAGTGACTTGACTTTTCTGTGCTTGTACAATGGAAATATAAACCTCTTGAGGTTGTCTTAGATCAACTAACACCTTATTTATTAGTATGTAGTACTCACAGCCATGCACAGCACACAGGAAGTGTTACATGTATTAACCAGCTTTGGATGAGTCTATATTCAGAAATCAAGAGCACAGCCTCTGAAGATGATTGGAATTGAGATTCTGGTTTCTGTCCCTTTCTAATTGGGTGGCTTTGAATCATTCAGATGCTTTGGGTCTCAGTTTTCACATATAAAAGGGGAAACTACTACTAGAAAACTAAAGGATTAAACATTATTTGCAAAGTGTTAAGAACAATGCCTGGCACTATAATAGTTATTACTATTATTATGTCATCAACATTGTTAGGCTCTCATAGGTCAGCCATGATGACATGGCTGCAGAAAAGAAGCAACATCTGGGTCCTGTTTCCCAGTCTAGAAGGAGGAGACTTGGGAACCAGGATGGGACCAGCAGGTGGTGGTTTCCCCTGGCCCTAGGGTAAGGATGGGCCAACATGAGTCTGCCTGGAGGGTCCTCATTTGCCTTCTAAACAGAAGCAGGGACCTGCCAGCTTCTCCACTGGGAGAAGGTGCCATTGAGAAAGGCGGCTCAGACCATCACCATCCTTGTGGAAAAAGCACCTCCACAGACGTGATCGTGAGCCTGACCTTGTCACTCAGCAGTCATGACCTTGGGCATGCTGCTGGACTTCTACTCCGCATTCCTTCCCTCTACCTTTCCTGCAGACAAGCCACCCGTTGCTCAAGGATATGGGGACCCTCTTTTCCTGCCCTTCCTGCCCTTCTTCATCCTGAGATCTGGGGCCAACAGAAACTGCTGAGAGCTTGGAAATTTAGGAAGGAAATGCTCATTTCATTTCTCTTTCTCCCTCAGAACCAAAATCTGCAGCTGAATCAATTTGATACACCTGAGTATCCATTTCCCTTTCTCCACTGGGGTCCCAAACCTAAGCAAGCACCTATGCTGTGATATTGTGGAGTTTTTGTTTTTGTTTTAATTTAACTCATGAATACATAAACGTATGGCTAGTGATTTTTTTTCAAATCAAATAACACAAGAGTATTTGGAGCCAGGTGCGGTGGCTCAAGCCTGTAATCCCAGCACTTAGGGAGGCTGAGACAGGAGAATCGCGAGTTCAAAGCCAGCCTCAGCAAGGGTGAGGCGCTAAGCAACTCAGTGAGACCCTGTCTCTACATAAAACACAAAATAGGGCTGGGGATGTGGCTCAGTGGTCGAGTGCCCCTGAGTTCAACCTCTAGTACCAAAAAGAAAAAGAGTATTTGGGGTAAGAAGTGAGTGTCCCATTTTACAATCAGCCCTCTCTTCCCCCTCCTTACAGAGGAGACCACCATTAATCACCAGTGTTCAGTCTTTCTAGACTTTTCTCTATGCATCTACAATATTTTTAAGTTTTATTTTACTCCTACGGATCCTACTATGTATATTATTTTAAGACATCCTGCTTTTGCTTAACCTGCACCAAGGTCCTTCCTTGTTGGTATATGTCAAGCTGCCTCAGTCCTTTTAACAGCAGCAAACCATCCATTTGTGTAGGTGGATGATCCATTGACCATCTTGTCCGTTGTCAGGCAGCTGGGCTGCTTATGACTTTTCTGCTCTTGTGAAGATCTGTGTGCATGCGTGTCTGTGCACAAGTGTAAACATTTTCTGTGAGAGAAATGGAATTCCTGGGCCAAAGGATTGAAAGAACCTCAACATATCCTACACTTTTATCTCCTGACTTTGTTTTATTTATTTTTATTTATTTTTTGGTACTGGGGATCGAACTCAGGGGCACTCGACCACTGAGCCACATCCCCAGCCCTATTTTGTGTTTTATGTAGAAACAGAGTCTCAATGAGTTGCCTAGCACCTCACCGTTACTGAGGCTGGCTTTGAACTCACGATTCTCCTGTCTCAGGCTCCCAAATTGCTGGGATTACAGGCATGCGCCACTGCGCCTGGCTCCTGTTTTATTTTTATGGATGGCATTTGTTATAAATTGCAGTAGATATTTTTTGCTCCCTGTCGTTTTTCCCTCTAGAATACAATTTTTACAATTATATCTGTCTCATTCTGTGCTGTCTCCCCAACATCTAGAAGAGTGTCTCCCACATAGTAGGAATTTAGTAAATACTTGTTGAATGAATGGATGAATGGGTGGATGAAAAGGTTTATACATTTTTCATGATGATAGGTGTTACCAACTGGTTTCTCCAAAATCTGAGCAATTCACATTCTTCCCAAAGAGTCAAAAATGGTCTCCCTGCATCCTTGGTACCACAGGATAAGATCGACCTTTAATTTTACCTTTCTGAGAGGGGGAAACATGTTATCTCCCATTTACTCCACCGCTTGACAAGTTCCACCAGAGCCGTCCCCGGCCGCTCACCACGGGCCTGATTGGGAAGTTCTGTCTGTTTGCAGTGACCGTGCCCAGAGCAGTGGGCCTGGAAGCCAGCCCCAGAGATGAGTCAGGGAGAGCAGGGGAGCAGGGCAGAGCCAGAACAGAGCTACGGCCCAGTGGGGAGCCAGGGAATGGGTCTGGACAATGTCAGGGCTTCTCCCGCAGCAGCTGCAGGGATGACAACAGCTGCTATACAAGGGGAAGCAGAAAAGCAGCAGCAACCAGGGAGGGGACTCTGGCTGGCAGCAACCAAAGTGTCTCAAACTCACTAATCTTGTTCCATAACATCTTCCACTGCCCCTCCAGCAAGCCACCATGGTTCTGGACTTCAAAGTAGAACCACAAGTGACCCTGTACCTATTAGTGTGGTGTCTGCAGGACACTCCATGTCCCCTGGGAGTGGGAAGCAGGGCCTGTCTCCCAGCACCCCTGCCTGGGAATCCACTGGTCCCCAGACTGGTGGCAATGTGCACTACGGACTCGGTTTCTTCAACCAGTCTATACCACAGAGGGAAAGGAGGGACTTTCTAGTATGAAAGTGACCAAAGAGATATAACACCTAATGCAATGTGTGGATCTGGTTTGGTCTCTGGTCACAAAATACATTTTTGCAACAGTTGCAGGAATATGAATATGGACTATTAGATGGTATTAAGGAATTAGTGCTAATTTTGAGGGATGTGGCAACAGGATTATGTTCATGAAAACTTCTCCTAATATTTAGAGATGCATACTAATGTATTTCAGGTAAAATGTATATCAGTAATTAGTTTTGAAATAATTAAATGTAAAAAAAATGAAGCAAAATGAAGATAGAGTAAAATATTCATAACTGCTAAATCTCGGGGTGGGTGTATAGGGTTTACTCTGCTATTCTCTCAATTTTTCTGTATGTTTAACCATTTTCATAATAAAATTTTTAAAACAGACAGAAGCAGAAGAGGGAGGAAGGACAGGAGAGGAGGGAGAAAGTTAAGGCCACACAGAATTTTAGCAGGCCATTCCTCTCCCAGAGACAGGGCAAGACACCCCAAGATGGGGCTAGTGGCCTTCCATCCCAACAACCAGAGGGCTCTTGTTGACAGGCCACTCCTACCTCATCTTGCCTGGCAGTAGCCTGCCTAGACTCTCCAAGGACTGGAACTCAGCAGGAATGAAACCACAGTTCACAATGTTGGCCACCTGGCTATCCTGAGTCCCACCAGACATGCAATACAGGGAGCAGGGCCTCAAGATCTGATGCAGAAAAAGCTGAGGACCTGGCCCAGCAGATCCCCCAGGAAGTCAGCCCACACCCTCCGCAGTGCAGCCCGCATGAGCTACCCTGCCTGTGGCTGCAGAAATCGAGGCAGCATAATCCTTCCCAGTAGTCAGAATGGGCCTGTGTGAGGCAGAGGATGCAATCCATAGATCCGACTATAGGATCCGGTGAATAGCCAGGGCACCAGCACACCTCGGCACCCAGGCTTGAGCCCTCCTGAGACAGAAAGCTGTCCACTCCCTTCACCACCCACTCTCCATCCCATCTGCATCTGGCCTTGGCCCTGATGCCTGCAGAGGGGGCAGTGTGAGCTCCCCAGGGTGCTCTCTTAAGATTTGGGATAAATTTCAGAGGCAAGACAAGGCATTCCTCTTGTCCCAGGGATTCATGTGCTCAATAAACATTCACTGAACACCAACTTACTGCTGTAACCAGCCTGGTGCCAGGTTAAGAGCCCTGCCTAGTGCAGCTCACAGTCCATGGAGGGACCAGAGCTGGACCCAGCTCACCCAGCTCAACACGGAGGTTCATAGCATGGGGTTAGGTTTATGGGGCTTGGCAGAATAGCATACCTCCACAGCCATGACCAACTTGGGCAGCAGGCTCTGGAGAGACATAGCAGAAGATACAGAGCAGTTGTTCTCAAATTGTGGGCCCCCAAACACATGTAGCAGCATCCTCTGGGAAGTTACTAAAAAGGAAAATTTCAAGGACCTGCTCCAAACCTACTGTCTTATCTTAGTCTGGTTTTGCTGCTATAACAAAGTACCATAGGTTTGATGGCCTATATACAACAAAAATTTATTTCTCACAGTTCTGGAGACTAGAAGTCCAAGATGAGGGCACCAGCATGGTTGGTTCTTTTGAGTTGCAGATTACTGACTTCTCAGCTGCTTAACATGGCTGAAAGAGGGTGAGGGAGCCCTCCGTGGTCCCTTTTATAAGAGCACGAATCCCATTTGAGAGGGCTCCACCTTCGTGGCCTAATCCCCACCATCATGTTGCAGGTTAGGTTTCAGCATATGAGTTTTGGGGAACGAACATTCAATACATAGCACCCACTGAATCTGAAACCAGGACAAAGCCCAGATGATTCAGATGTGCATTTAGGTTTGAGAACCATCCTACAGAGAGAACTGGAATGTCCCAGGATGAACTTCACCTCCTGGATGGGAAATGGAGAGTTTAGAGAAAGCAGATTTCAGGGAAAAACAAACTTTACACATCTGATAGCTACTCAGCAATGAGCCCAGCAGTCTTGGAGAAGTCCCATCCCCACAGGTCTGGGACACAGGCTAGAAACATCCTCCAGGTCAGGCTAGGTTATGCTGCAGTAACAAACAGCCCCCAAATCCGAACAGATTGACCTCTTGCTCAGGCAAAGAGGGCTGGAGCTAGGCCATCTCTCCAGGGTGCCATCCTCTCTGCAGGGTCCAGATGGCTCAGGCTGCTTTGACCTTGACTCAAGAACTTGTTGATCCATGCTGAAGGGGAAGAGGACACTGCAGAATGACACAGAGACGTTTCACAAGCCATAAATGGCACTTGGCCCTTCCCAACTGCAAGGAGTGTGGTCTCCCAGAGATCCAGGAGGAGAGGAGAAACCCTGGGAGTATCCACCATGAGGATATGCTTCCTTGCATGGAGACAGCAGATGAACATAGAAGTCATGTGAGATTGCTGTGCTGGAAAGAAGGTAAGTTACTTCCAAACTTGAGATTTTATTTTTCTATAGTTCTTTGGTTCTGAGAATGCTTTACTTTACCAAGTGGTTCTAAGTTTCCAAGAGGTTCTGTGATTCTGGGAGTAATTTGGCTCATAACAGTACCACTGCTCCCGTAAGGTCCCCAGGGATTCTAGGCTACAGCAATCAAGGTCCAAGGCAGAGAGGGGGCTGTGGGGCTGCCATGGGCTGGCACAAGCCTGAGCTCACAGGGTCTGGCATCCGGCTTGGCTCAGGTAATGGGCTGGGATTATGAGAAGCTAGACGAGTCCAGTTGGGCCCTTAGCCCTTCTTCCTAGTTGGGCTAAGGAAGAGAAATACAGTCATGCCTTCTGTAAAGAAAAAGACAAATAAAAGTGGATTCAAATCCACATTCCTGGCCCTATTCTGGCCCACAATCCAGTTGCTTGGGACAGCAGTTGCTCTAGGACCCCACCTGGGTGCTAACCTCAGGAATATGCCCACCGACCTCCTTGAGGCAGCCCCACAACAGTGCCTTAGCCAGCTAGGGGAGTGTTCCCCCATACTTAGGGAATCATCCTCTTTCCCACATTTGGACTGAGACTTGGGAAGACAAGCAAGGCGAAGGAAGATAAAGCCATCGCGAGCAGCAGCTTTCCACAGCTCCTGAGACTGGCAGCCCCTGCTGTCCCCATGAGCAGGAAGGGTCACTCCAGTACAGTTCTGCTCAGGCCCTGGCATGCTGTGCACCCCCCTTCCGTGCTCCATTTTAGTTAAGATGTCACTATTATGGGGGCTCCAGTGGAGAGGTCCTTAATGGGGTCAGAGCCCGGGGCACTAACACTGAATGCTGCTTCTTTCTCATGAGGACAGATGGGACTAATGGCCATTGTTCTTAGGCTACATGTATTAAGTCACTGTGACCTTTGCTGAAAGATAAATTGCATATCTGCCCTGAGGGAGGATGAATCACATAGATAATTCCCCTGATTAAAGTCCATTTATTAAGGATCCTATGAGAGGTAGTTTTCCTTCCCTTTTCTTTTTTAATAGATTAGGGAGTAATTCAAAAAAATAGAAAAGGGCACAATCATTGCATTTCCCTTTGGCTTACAGTTTGTCCTCAGAATAAAAAGGACTAGGGCTAGCTTCAGTTTGTTCCTGAGAGTCGCACAATGAAGAAAGAAAGACAGAAAAAGAGACAGAGACAGAGGCCAGCCCTGCAGCCTTCAGGCATCTATTCAGCCCCTTCACCAAGCAAATGGGAAACCCCAAGGCAGGGGAAGGGGAAAGGATGAACCACAGGCTGCAAGACCTGTTGCCTGGAGACCGAACAGGTGTTGAGCCAATCTCCCACACTGCCCAGGGCTCCATCCCCCCAAAGAGCTGTCCCTTTCGCATTTCAGCAGAAGTATTTTGCAGGCTGCCTGAGGCCCCCAGAAGTGGGGCACCCACAACCCACACTTAGGACTAGATGTCCAGAACTATAGAATCCATGCCGCCTCCATGCCTGGACCAGATAGCAGATTGAGGCCTCTAACCAGCAGAGTCTGGCTTTGAGATGCAACTGTAAATATTGGGCTGGGAGTTTTCCAAACTTTGTCTCACATGCCCAGAAAGCTGGACTAGCAAGATATCCAAAAGGTGTCTGCAGTCATGAAGGAGAGTCTACTGTTACCAAATGTCCTGGGCTCAGTAGCCACAAGCCTGCATCCTGCCTAGTAATCACAGGACCAAGGTGTTCCTGCCCTGATGTGCAACACCTCTCCAGGGTTTGGTCTTCCTGTCTGTGTAAAACACTGGTGAGAGAGAGTTTGGACAGGTCTCATGGGACATTCTTGCCTACCTAATAAACATCTGCACCAAGTGTTTGAAAATGCAGCCAAATCTGTCAACATGTCCTGTGCCTCTTGGAGGAGCAGCCTCTTGGATCTGGTTAAGTCTGTTCTCATCAGTGGATTCACTTCTGCTGGGCTAGAATATTCTTTTACGTGTGCTCCAAGCTGCAGCCAGCAGCAGAGAAAGTGGGTTTTGTGGGGAAGGTGGACTGGCTGGAGCCCTTCACTCAGGGCAGGAGAGAGGTCGCCTTTGGTGGGCCATAGCCCCTCATCAAGCACCTGAATTCTTGTCTTTCATTTCCCAAAAGGCACAAGAAAATGGAGAATACAAACTGCCATCCCCAAAATGCAGACCTGGGGCTGCCCAGGTGTCCAGAGTCCCAGGTTCTGGGCAGAACCTTCTCAAATGTCACCGTCATAGCTCCGTATAATCCTCCTCACTGTGACCCTTCCCTGCTCCTCATTCAGCGGCAGAGAGGCAGTTTTAAACAACCTGCTCAGACATCTAGACATCCCAGAATAGAACAGAAGGTGTGTGGATGCCCTTGAGGGAGGAGGCCCACAGAACACAGAGTTCCAACTGGAAGAAACCTGTGAGCACTCAGGTCAGAAGCCCACATGGCCCCCCAAGTCGGCTGTATTGCCCAGGCTCCTTATGGGGTTGTCCTAGCAGGAAGAGCTTCCTTTCACCCCACCCGTAAGACCAAGTTGATGCTCTGATGCCACCTGGAGCCACCTGCTATGGTCAGAAGGCCCTGACATGGGGCTTTTCAGCTGCAAAAACTTGTCAGCCAGAAACCCAGCTGACTAGGGAGAGAGCGGAGCCTTTCAGCAGGGGGAGGCTCCCAGGCAAAGGCCCTGAGGAGGGGTTGACCCTTCTATGCACCCAGCAGACTCAGGCATTTCTCCCACAACTCAGCTCCCTGGGAAAGAAGCTGTGAAAACACCATCTCCCTGGGAGGGGAAGAGCTTCTGCATGGCACACCCGGTGGCCTTTACCCCAGACAGAGCTGAGTGCCAGGCCCTCCCAGCCCAGCCGCCCCTGCTGTTCATACTTTAATTACACAGCGGGGTGCTAAACTGCATGTCTGGTCCAGAAATCACTGTGTCCTCCCAAGCAGGTTGTCTGAGGAGCTTACCTGTCCCGCCAGCCCAGATGGAAAGTGGGTGGCAAATTGGCACAGCAGACTCTTGTCTGGATGCACCCTGATCCCCTCCGCTAGCATCACCAATCTGCTTCATGTACCCCTTCCTCCCCATCTCCCCACGGCTGGCCCATTGTGCCCCTATACCATTGTCCCGGGTCCCCTAAAACTTGGATGATAGGAACCCATCTTAGTTAGCTCAGGTTGTTAGAAGAAGAGATCATAGACTTGGTGGTTTAAATAACAAAAGTTATTTCTCACAATTCTAGAAAGCTAGAAGTCCCAAGGGTCGAATTCTGAGAGGACCTCTTCATGGCTTGTAGACAACTGTCTTGTCGCTGTGTCTCAAGTGGTAGAAAGCAAGGAACCTCTGGTCTCCTCTTCCTCTAAGGACATTAATCCCATCATGGGACGTGCTCTGATCCTAATTATTTCCCAAAGGCCCCACTTCCCAATACTATCACATTGCGAGTTAGGCTTCGACCTACGGATTTTGAGAGGACCTCAGCCATCATTCTGGCTATAACAGGCCATTTAGCCTGTGGCTGTCTTCTCCAAACTCACATCTGTATCCTGGAGTCCTCTCCTAAGTGCTGGAGGAAATCAGGGGTGACAGCAGGACTGTAGTAAGGGGCTAGCCTGGAGCCAGGGTTAGCTCCAGAGATTGTCCTCATGTACAGAAAACACCTCTCCTGACCCCATCACACTGATCATGGCTGTGGGCCCTACCCAGGTTACTTCCTGCCAGTCCCAACCTCTAACCATGTCCCAAAGCCTGTTAGTGTATGTTATGCCCACAACCTCCATCTTGCTGTCACTATGGAGATCCTAGTCCATTTCAGTGCCACTTGGACTTGGCCACAGGCGAGCAGGGGCACACTCCCTCAGTGTTTGTCTCACCAGCCTGGTTCCCTCTGCTACAGAGGAAACTGCCTGGCTCGGCTACCCTGGAAGTCGAACGGCACAGAGCACAAGGCCAGGTCCCCAGAAGACTTGTTCAGCTACTGTCTGTGGACCCCAAGGGGGTTCTGGAGAAATCTCAGAATAACTCTGACTTCCTCTCTGACTGCCTTCCCCTCTGTGGTTCATCTTCACAGGCTCTGGGACCAGAAGAGGGAGAAATGTGTTCCCTGGCCTGAGCTGAGCCCTTGGGAACCTCACTGAGCCTCTCTGCTACATGGAATCCAAGTCACACAGCTGGCTGGGTTTAGGGTACAGGCAATAGCAAGGCCCAGTAGCTAGTCCCTTTCCCTCTCTGAGCCACTGAGCTCTGACTCCTCATCAGCAAAATGCTGATGTAAAGTCCTCCCACCTCAAGTCTGGTGGGTGTTCTCAAGAGAAAATGCCGAAACACACTGTGCAGTGATGGGAATTTGAGTTTCCTTTGGCTTCCTTGGGAAGGCAAGGAGCTAACAGAAGAGGAAAACAGCAGACACAGAAAAGAATGAGCCTCCTTCAGGGTCTGGGCTTTGGAACTGAGACGGCAGGCAGGACGCCTTTCCAGAAAGAGTTGGAGCCAGGGCTTGGGCCCTGGGGGGTGGATGCGCACTGTGGTTTCTGCTTCTGCTGAAGCAGCACTGGCTGCAGAGCAATTTAGCTCAGAGCCCTCCTGGTGGCCGCACCTGGCCAAATGTGTCAGGAACTACCTTGCCAGGGAATGCCCTTGCCAGGGAACACCCTCAGCAGCGTGGGAGCAGGAAGAGCTGGGTGTCCAGTGGTTGCCATGTCTCCCTTTTCAAAAGAAAGAATTGAGAAGCTGCTCCTCCCATGTCACTTAGGGAGTCTCGTCCCCTAAGGGTCGGCCTCCTTCCCTGTGCTGTGAACGGCAGGCCTGCCCAGGATTCTGGTTGGACAATTCCAGGTCTGCTTTAGACTTAAAAGTATAAGAACATGTGGACACACACCTGGGAACACACATCACACACTGACAGGCACCTTCACTCACATTCATACGCACACACAGACGCACACACAATTCATAATTCATTTTTCTAAAACACTGAACTGAACTCAGTTGGAAAAACATTTTCCTTCCCATTTTTGGGATGAAGGCCAGGTTATGCTGTTCCCAGAGAACCAAGCCGGGTCACAAAGAGGCTCTTTTTTCTCCTTTTGATTTATTGCTCTCCATAAAAAGAAAAGGAAGTTGGATTAATTTATTCCCAATAGTGAAAAATGCTACCTCTGTCCCCAAAGTAGCTGGATAGGATCTGTTCAGTAGTTGGAACAATCTTGATAAGAAACAAAATGAGCAGCTCCTTGCTCCCTGCTGTGGCTCCATAAATCACAAGATCAGGGCAAGCAGGGCCCTGAGGTCACCCCTTAGGGCATCCCTCCATGTTCCTTTAAGGTCCTGCTGGCCTGGCTTGATGGTGCATGCCTATATTCCCAGCAACTTGGGAGGCTGAGGCAGGAGGATCACAAGTTCAAAGCCAGCCTCAGCAAAAGCAAGGGGCTAAGCAACCCAATGAGACCCCGTCTCTAAATAAAATACAGAATAGGGCTGGGGATGTGGCTCAGTGGTCAAGTGCCCCTGAGTTCAATCCCTGGTACCCTCACACACAAAAAATTTCCTGCTGGCAGGACATGTAGACTCCTGCAAGACTGAGTGACAGAGCCAGGCACGGTGGTACATGCCTGTAATCCCAGCAGCTCAGGAGCCTGAGGCAGGAGGATCACAAGTTCAAAGCCAGCCCCAGCAACTCAGTGAGACCCTAAGCAACTTAGCGAGACCCTATCTCAAAAAATAAAAAGGACTGGGGATGTGGCTTAGTGGTTGAATGCCCCTGGGTTCAGTTCAAGATACCCCCCCGCCCCCCAAAAGAGACAAAGTGACAGAATGAAGGGCTACCATAGGGCCTTGGAGCATCTTTATCCCACAAAGGGTAAGGAATGGAAGACACCTTCAGGGTGAAGTGTTCAGGGAAGGGTTTATAGAAAAGACAAAATTGTAGCTGAAAGAAACGTCTGTTTAGTGAAGAAGGCATTCCAGAAAGATGGACTAGCAAGGACCAAGGCAAGCAGGCCTGGACTATTTGAAAGTTCTCCTGAATTCAGGGTCCAGGAGCGAGCAAGCTGGGAAGCAGAAGAAAGCTTTCTGGGGCGTGATGGAAGAGATCCGTTGAACTTCACACCGAAGGCAGTGGGGTGGTAGAGACGACATTAGAGATTGCTAGTAAGAAAGAGCTATAAACTACTTTAAGAGCAGCATTTCTTAAGATTTTGACAGGATGACCTGAAGGGGATAGAGCCTTCAACCACCTTCACACAAGTCACACTCAAGCAGCTTCCCATGTGGTTCTGGGCAGCCTCCACACCATGAGGTCACTGCTAGAGGTGCCTGGCACCATTGAGAACGAGTAGCCAACTCCCAGATCACCCTCCTCTCCACCGTAGCTTTGGATGGCAATGTTTCTGATTCATCTCTTCATCATTTTCACTGAATTAACTAAAGAAATATAACGTTTGCTTTTTAAAAAAATTCAATCTTTTCAGCTACATGTATGGACTCTGGACCCTTCCATCATTAGGTGTTTTATTCTTATGAGTTTTATGTCAACTCCCCTACAAGATGGGCTCTTCGAAATGCAGAATTGATTTCATTTACCTCCATCCCCCTAGGCCCTAACACAGGGACTGGCACAGAGTAGAACTAAATAGACCATGACCTGGTAGAATCAGGGAATGGTATCCACAGTTTGCCAGAGTCAAGGTATTAGAAATGATTTATTGTGCTTTGGAGGTTAAACTATGAAAGTTGATGTCCTTCATTTACTTTAAAAACAAACTGGTAGGCCCTCAAATCTAGAATTTTTTTCCCTAAGGAAAGTGTTCATTCTGGGCTTTTTAAAAAAAAAAAAAAAAAGGGAAGAAAGAAAGAAAACTCAGCTTGGTCTTTGTGGCAGAGAAATTCTTTCAAGCAGGTAACAGCTTGGAGGCTTTGAATAGCCTTTGCTTCCAACCCATGCTGGCTGAGGCCAAGGACACAGGTATGCCTGTCCCTCCTGCTGGGTAAACCCGCCCCCCGCCCCAGGCATTGCAACTATATACAGAAGCCAGTGGCAAATCAGCTGATCCCTAGCTAATCTTGCACAACATCCTTGTTGCACTTGGAGTGACCCAGAAAGTAGACTGTGCAGGAAGAGTCCTAAAGAGGCCTTGGGACAAACATTGATGGAAGAAGGGAGAGGGAGCAGCAGGACTGGGCAGAGGCAGAGGTTAGGCAACACTGATGTCACAGGACCTGCAGGAACCTCTGAAACTGGGATGGCCCTTCAGCATTTTCCTCAGCTGGGACAAGGCTGGGCCTTTGTACTTCCCCCCTCAACAATAACTGCCTATGTGCTGTCCCTGAGATGGGCCATAACTCGGGCGAGGCAGCTGTCCTCAGAGAAGCTGTGATCCAGTAACAGTCCCAGCAACTGGCAAAAAGTCCTTTCACCCCAAGTGGGGAACTGGGTGCAGCACAATCTTCACAGGTACTCAGGTGTGGGTAGGACACTCAGAGCCTCAGAGTCTGGAGCAAGGGATCAGGTAGGGTGGCTAGGAGATACAACAGCATGGGAATCTTGACTCTGGCACTTATAAATTGTACCAGCTTCCATTACTATTAAAGTTTCTGAGGCTGTTTCTTCATTTTTAAAATAGCAGCAATATTAATCCACCTTATAGTGTTTTTTACATGAGGATCAGGGAAGTATAAAAAAAGTCCTTGGCGCATTGCAATCTTTTATAAACAGTGCTGGTAATGGATAACCATAATTGTCACTGTCTTAGCAACTGCAGAGACAGATGACTCCCTGGTATTGGGGCCAGATGGTATTGGTGTGGAAGCCATGCCAAAGTGTAGGTTAAAAGTCATCAGGTATATGGACTGCTGGGCCCCAGGGGGGTCTGTGACAGTGGCCAGTCATTTCCAGAAATCTCAGGCCAGCATCCTGCTTGGATCAAGGACACTGCTTAGAAACATAATCAGGAACAAAGGACAATACTAGGAAAGGGATTTCAGCTGCCAGCAGAGCACATGGCAGACTCAATGTGCCAGGCACCAAAAGAGAAGGGTCTTGGGGCTGGGTAAAACAGTCATTTTGCAGGCTGTGGGCATCACCAAGCCAGCTGGCTTGTCCCAGGGGTGAGACCACATGACAGATGAGGAATGTCTACAGATTTCACTGTCTCCTCTTTCAAATTGTCAGCAAGTAGAAAAAGCCCCTGCTTGCAATGATTTCTGAGTGTATGGGAAGTTAAGGGAATAATGCCACCATCAAGGCCACCATGAGTGGACATCAGAGCTCTGACCTCCCCTTCTATTGGAAGTTTCCTTTGGGGGGCTTGGGGACTTTACAGTGCTGAGTGAGATTCCTTTCCACCTAGATGGGAGGTCCCATGTGGCAATATAAAGGCTCAGAATCACAAAAGCCCTGAATTTGAATCCAGTCTTCATCTGTTATCAACCGCAGGAGCTTGGACAAAGGTCACTAAGAATGCGCTTAGTGCAATAAGTTAGGTTTCTTACTCATCACAGAAAGGGAGGGGGTCTTTGTAAGAGAGTGTTGGCGAAGCCTATGGCAGAATTTGGATTTGATTGAGTGATCTGGGATCCAAATCTAGAATTTGGATTTGGTTGAGTAAGGAAGCAGGAATTTGGATGCTGTGAGAAGTGGGGATAATTCCATGATGGGATAGCCCAGTAAATCTTATCTCTAAGGAGGGGAGATGCCAAGAAGGACAAAGCTGTGACTGGAAAGAAGCAGCAATCACTCATTTTGGTCAAGAGGGCTGTTTGGTGTTTTTGTGGCACAGTGACCTTGTTTTTGTCTGTGCTTAGACAAATGAGGGAGCAGACTTGCTTCATCTCATCTCTTGGTTCTGCAGAGTGGTCACTTCCAGGAGGATAATGCAGGCTAGCTGAGAATGGAAAGCAGTTTCCAGATGTCAGGGCCGTTCCTTGTTCTTTTCATAGGTCACTAAATTCCTTCATGTCCAAATCTCTCCATCTGTAAAATGGGAGTGAGAATATCCACTTCATAGTGTAGTTTTGAAGAATAAATTAGATAATGTAGTGCACAGAGCAGGAGCTCAAGATGCAGCAGTGTCCAGCCCAGCCCAGGAGACTACCACCAGGCTGCTGAAACTGAACAGAAAGGCCCAGCACACTTCAGTGAAAGTCAGGATGAAATGGGCATCGTGTCAAGGCTGCACCTGAGCTTCCTGTTTTGAGTCTCACGGCTCAGCCCTTCAGGGCTGGCACTTGAAATGGATATCCTCCAGAAGCAAATAGCTGCTGACAATCCAGACAGGGTGACAGATTCAGCCTGGGCTTCACAGTGGGGCTGGAGCATTGCCCAGAACCTGGTTGATGGGGTGGGGAGGTCTCCACCAGGACCATTTGATCTGTGTTTTACTTGACAGCTATGGGCTCCTGGACACCGAACCCAAGGAGCACCTTGAAGGAGCATGGACTGCAATTGGCCTGTCAGACAGGGATGGGACCACAACCACCTTCATTCGGTTCTCACACATAACCTTTTCTGATAATAGCAGAGTTCATCATAAGTGAGATTTCCAGAGTAAAGCCCACCCAGGCTGATTTCCAAAATTATACCCTTGCCCTGGTAATTGCAGAGTTGTTCAGGGCTTGCATCTGGCTTGTAACAGCATTACCATGAAGACCAGATTGAGTGCCACCTCTCATTGGGTGGAACAAAAGGAAAATTACACTTTGATGATTTGGCTTCCCTGGCTTGAGGCACTGAAAGGCCGCAGGCATGACATCTCGGGTCAGGTTCTCAGCTATGTGTATTTGGGAGTACTTTCAGCCTTGACATATTTGACTATAAAATGGGAATAACCAAACTTCATCAGTCTTCATAAGCCCAAAGATGGCTGCAAAATTAAATGCTATATTCACATGTGAAGACATAGGAGCTCTAAAAAGATTTATAACATACTATTTTAAAGTTTTTCCTATATAGTAATTTTTGCTTATCATCAAATAGAACAGATATGAGGCAAAATAAATAGGTCACACTACAATCAATGTCTTCTACAATGATCCAGCTAATGCTTTCCATAATGCTTACTAATGACAGGTAGTTTTTTTCCCTGAAATTTTGCCTTGTTTTGCCTTCGTTTTTGTTTCTTTCTTTTTTTTTTTTTTTCATCACATTTTGCCCCCAAGGCAGAGGATTGAAGCCAGGGTCTTTCCTGTGTTAGGCAAGTGCTCTGCTACTGAGTTAAATTCCCAAACTCTTTTCCTTGCAATTTTAAAAGCCACCCACCCTCCTTTCCCCCGCCCCCCCCCCAAAAAAAAAAGACTGGGCTCTATTTACTAAGGCAAAGAAGTTGACTCATTACTTATTACTTGATCAATCTATTCGGCAAAGATTAATGGAGCACCTTCCCTGAGCTAACCCTAGTTATAGGAGTTTGGGATAATTGTTAGGAAATAAATTCACTGGGGCCAGGAATGTGGTTCAGTGGTATAGCATTTGCCTGGTATGTGTGCTGGCAATTATCCATTTGATGGCCTGAAAGAATAAGGAGGATATTTACCCTGTACGCTGGTGGGGAGACCTAGAAAAGAACCAAATACAGTGTTCCAAAGCCCAAGCCCAACTTGAGTTACTTACCCTGTTGACCACACTGCATCCCCTGTACCAAGACTAACAATGGCACTAGACTCGAGCTCACAAAATGATCAAACTTGGGAGATGAGCTGCCAAGGATTGTAGTGTCTCCAAATTTCCCCACTGAAAATAAATAAATATATTCACCAAGAAGTCCTGGAAACCAACTCTCCAGGCTGCAGAGCCACTGACATTGCTCTGCCTTTAGCCCTGACCAGCTGTAGTCCATTTGAGGCTGGCAGATGTCTGGATTTCCAGCAGGGCCCAGAGCGCTTTATCCATGCCGCAGACAACATCTTTGCTACTGGTCCTTATGAGCAAACTCTGGCTAAAAGCAGTTGAGCCCAAGACAGGACAATTGTTATTAAGAAAGGTCCCACATTGGGACAGGGCCTTCACTCTCTCTTCAAACAGACCCAAGCTGAACAGAGCTCATCCTCAGACATAACAGTTTTCCTTCAGAGCAACTGTCTCCATTTCTTCAATATGACCTCCTTCTCTACTGCAGGGAAACACCAAGACATCTCCTCAGCCGATGAAAGTGGTCTCACCCCAGGGTGATCTATCTCTTCCACTTGCTTCCCAATTAGGCGACACTAAATCTGGTTCTTTTCTAGATCATCAAATGGGTAATGATCAGCTCAAACACACACACAGACATAAGCACACACAAACACACATAAACACAGACATATTCTCCCTCTCTCTCACATACATACACACACACACACACACACACACACTGCCCAAGAACATTCATTCAGGGTCATGACTGTATCTAGGGGATGCAAACAGCATTCCTCTAAGTGTGCTCAGCCCAGCCCACTGCAGAGTGGGTTAATTCCCCTTTGTTCTGCCTCCTGTGTTAAGACCAGTGTCCCTGTTGGTACATAAGAAAGAGAACCCATTACAGAGCCACCCACTCACCCTCATGCCCACCACCTCATCCTCCAAGACCCAGCAGAGGCTTCCATTATTTCCCCCTGTACATTTTAGGTCAGGTCACATTCTTGAGATCTTTTCTACTCTTGTCTAAATAACCCCTAGGGGCTTTGCTGGTCCGGCCAGGCGGCCATTTGCCGGATTACTCAGCTGAATATAAATGTTGCTGAGTGGATGAAAGGGAAGGCCGTGTGCCTGGGGGAGCTCATTAAGGGACAGTCCAGACAAATGCTCCTCAGCCCTCCAGAGGTCACCTCTGGGGCTTTGGGGTCACATTTCTGCCCTGAGATCTCCCCCAGGGGCTCTGCTGGGGATCTCGGCCTCTTACCCAGACACAAGCCCAAGAACCAGTGGTTAATGGTTGAGCCTGACCTGACACTGGAGGTGGATTCCTGTCCCAGCCCGCAGATCTCCCTTTACGGCCACTGCTCACCTGACCACAGTCTTCTGCAACCAATGGCCCATGTGGGTGTGTGCCCATTGCTGAGTAAGCGCAGTTCTGAATCCCCAAGTTCAAGTCCCCCAAATCAAGGTAAGAGGTAGCCTGATGGCTTGTACTCTGTGACTATTTTCAAAACACCTAGAAAATCCTTGCTCCTGGCTATAATTTATGTTGAGACAACAAGATTCAAAGAAAAATAGAGCTGAGCCCAATCCTAGGGTGGCTTACCAAGCCCCTGGGGTGAGAAGATAGGCATATGGTGGGGTTTCCAGGCAGCAAGTAGAAAACCCCAAACATCCTGTGGTTTCCAGTTTTATGTTGTTGAGAAGCCCTGAGATCATGGAGACAACAGTCCTATTTAGCCTGCTTTGCTCAGTCTGCACCTGGAGTTTTGGTTTACCTGTTCTGGAGCTTGCTGTTGCTTCATCTCTGTGCAGGGATGGTGAAGACTTCACAACCACATCCGGGAAGGTAGCCGAGTACTGACCTCGAGATGGCTGGCCTGGAGCCCAGGACACATTAGACTCAAACTTCTACATAGTGGCTGTCAACAGGGAGCTGGGTGGGCCCCAGATTGCAAAGCTGGGACCCCTAGACAGATGGTACTGGAGGGTGGCCTCTCCCTGCAAGAGGGCAGCCCTTTCCAAAGCTGGAAAGGGTGATCTTGTACTTCTGGAGGGGTATAAGCAGGATTTGGACAGCCTTTTGGCAGAAATACTCTGGAAAGTACACCTCAGGGGAAAGTTGGGCCCAGTCAACTTTGAGGTCTTTGCCATTCAAGAAGGCGTTGCCTCTGAGTCTGTGGATAGCCTGAGTTACTTATAGAATGAGGAGGGGGTGTCCCTCGGCAGCATCAAAGCTTCATGCCCCTGCAGGGCATTTCTGAGCAGCTTTTATCCTTAGGCTTTGAAGGGAGAACAATAATCCCATGCTTAAACCAAAACATCTTGTGGAGCCATGGGCTTTGAACATGTCTTCCATCCTTCCCACCATTCTGTAGGCTCTGGGGGCTCCTTGAGTGAGGCTGTGGGCAGTGGAGGCCCGTCTACCACCTGGCTCAGCCCAGCCATGAGGTCTCAGTCCTTTGTCAGAGGGAGCAACTGGCATTTGGGATGATTTCATTTGACTTCCAGTCATTTGGAATCATCCATAATAGCCGTGACTGTGGAATTCTATGGAGAAATGAGAGACCACAACTACTTTGGTATCTTTCCAAGATGTCTTATCTTAGGACAAGTGACATTTTGGATGTTGTTTCTAAGGGAAACTTCTTCCTATTTTTTTAGTTCTTAAATCAACTAAAACTTTAAATGGTTTAAAGAATCCACTAGTCATCTGGATTAGCTAGCTAGGCAGGTGGTAAATTGCTTTGGGTCTCAATTTTCTCATTTGACAAATAAGAGTCATATAATTTAGACTGGCAAGTGGGCTCCTAGAACAGTGAGTGTGTGTGTGTGTGTGTGTGTGTGCGTGTGTGTAAGAGAGTACAATTTTACATATTGTTGATAGCTGATCTTTGTTTAGATTCCTCCTTTGACCAGTAAGTCAGCATGTTCAGGCCCCATCAATCACCAGCTCTTGCTTAAAATAAAAGAACTATTGGATCCTTTGGACTTCCAAAGTCACTGGACCAGACCTCTCAAAGCAGCATTTCTAAGAGGAGGCTCAAGCTAGTTGATCTCTTGCAAAGGACATTAGAAAGGGACTTCTTGTTTCGGACACACACACACATTCCTAACATAATTTGCCTTTGAGGATGTACACCATATCTGATTCTACTCAGTATTCCTGGTTCTAAGCATAGTGCTTGCTATAAGGTAGTTTCTCAAAAAACTCATAAAACCTACTGAAGATATGCTGCCAATGTCCTAAAAATGTGCCAGATCATGTTCCAGTTATTCCTCAGATCTTTAATCCAAGTGAATGTTTAGTTAATAACTAAAGAATCTTAAATACTTTCTTTTTTCAGTACTAGGGATTGAACCCGGGGGTGCTCTAACACTGAATCACATTCCCAGCCCTTTTTTATTTCATTTTATTTTATTTATATTACTGAGACGGAGTCTTGCTAAGTTGCCTAGGCTGGGCTCCAACTTGTGATTCTCCTGCAACAGCCTCCCAAGTAGCTGGGATTACAGGTCTGCATCACTGTGCCCAGATCCTAAAACCTTTGTGTTGGAGAGAGAGAAGAAGGTAACCTGGCTTCTTAATTCTGCTCCTAATGAGCTGTGTGATCTCGGGCAGCCACCCAGCCTCTCTGGGCTTTAGTTTTCCTTATTTAAAATGAGGAGTTTGGGGGACTGGGGCTGTGGCTCAGTGGTAGAGTGCTTGCCTCACATGTGTGAGGCACTGGGTTCGATCCTCAGCACCACATATAAATAATAAATAAAAATAAAGATCCATCCACAACTAAAAATATTTTTAAAAAAATAAATAAATAAAATGAGGAGTTTGGACTGAATGAGTTTAGATGTTTCTGCCACTTCTGGCAGTGTATTAAAATTAACACCAATAGGGGCTGGGGTTATGGCGCAGTGGTATCGTGCTCACCTAGCACGTGGGAGGCACTGGGTTCGATCCTCAGCACCACATAAAAATAAAATAAAGCTATTGTGTCCACCTACAACTAAAAAATAAATATTTTAAAAAAAAAATTAACACCAATAGTATCTTACAGGAAAAAAATAGTTCTGATAATGAAGGTGACTTTGAAGTTGTAAAGGCCTACCTCTCTACTCTTTGTTTTCTATTCATTAACTTGAATACCCATTTTTTGTTAAGTTGTCTAAGAAGCAGTTGCAAAGGCTAACTACTCTGGGCCATCTTTTAAAAATCTGATACACACTTGTCCTCTTAGGGAGACATGATCTCCATTAAAGTAGTTCAAGAAAGAGCAGCATAGAGACACCATACAGGGCTGCTCACTGGGCACCCTTGGGCAAATCAGAAATCTCACAGATCAGCCTTTCAAAGAGCTCATGATTGACTCTGTTCTGAGCTCCATCCATAGCAGCAGGAAAGAGTGGCTCGCAAGAGTTGGGCAGCATGTGTGTGGTTTTCAGGGTCTCTTTCCCAAAACCCATCCCCCTACATCTATGTATCCCAGAGACAGAATCAGGTGGCTTTCCTCATCACTGAGTGTGACTATACCAGTGGCCAGCCCACCCTACCAGACAGGACAGGTGTGGATCCCTGGGATGAAAAGATGCTCGCCTTCCAGGCTCTGGCAACAAAGATCCCATAGGCAAGAAAACTCTGGTCTCCTTAAGAGAAATGAGCGCCTAACAGGGCTTTGAGCACTTCAGGCAGATCCTAGCCCACCAAGATCAAGTTTCCTGAACCTGAGGGAGGGTAAAACTATCCGCACCCTGACAAAATGTTTTTGTGGGCAGTAAACTTACTCTAATGTAGTAGAATCCTTAGGATTAGCCCCAAAGATCCGGAAAATAACTGGCATCATCAAAAGGTACTCTGAGGTGACACTTAACATTCTCCAACCAAGCCACAGAAATGACCCAATTCCTTGAGAGGGTGGGATTAAGATTCCTGGGAGAACCATACTGGTGAAGCCACTACTTATGAAATGTGCCATGAAAATGTCCAATGCCACTTGCAGCAGCAGGGCATGGAGGAGGCATGAGGTCATTGACTGGCTGCTTGCCACTCCCTGAGGTCACTTCAGGTCAGATGGAGCAAAGAAACAGAAGCAGCTGCAGATTAGGGCCAGGCAGAAAAGGGGAGAGAAAAAACAAATACCCAATGGTGGCCCAGTATTGTCCCTGCAAACCACCCACAGCCTTTCATAGCAAGTTAGTTTGCCAAGTGGGTTCCAGCGCCAAATGTCCCCTGTGTTCCTGGTCCCATGCTGTAGATTGACAATGTCTACTTCTGTGGTCAAAATGGGATACATAACTCCCTGACCACAGCAAAATGAAAATGCAGGATTTCTTGGTCAAAAACTATTAAGAATTTCAAGATGGCAGCGGTATTGAGTTAAACCAAATACAGAGGTTTCTGACCAAGCACCTAGGAAGCTGGCTCTGTTTGTGGGGATTTCTGTGTAAGTCATTCCCACTGGAGTTTGCTTTACTGTTATAAGGACAAGTTAATCATAAACACTGGGGTTTTTTGTTGTTGTTTGTTTTTTTTGGTACCGGGGATTGAACTCAAGGGCACTCAACCACTGAGCCACATCTCCAGCCTTATTTTGTATTTTATTTAGAGATAGGGTCTCACTGAGTTGCTTAGTGCCTCAACATCGCTGAGGTTAGCTTTATGAACTCATGATCCTCCTGTCTCAGCCGTCTAAGCTACCGGAATTATAGGCCTGTGCTACCACACACAGTATAAATACTTTCTTTTTTAATGTGAGAAGGAGGAGAAGGAAGGGAAAACTGCAAGAACTGAAGGACTTCCCTTCCATGAGTGCCTACCCCAGGCTAGGCACTATTCAAGCTTTGTGGGTTACTGCAGTAAACAAAGGCTGTGCCCTCATGACACTTACAACCTAGCCATGTGACTAGAGCATCTTTCTTCAGTCCTTCCCCAAAACATTGCAGAGATGGCTCACAGGCCAGCAGACTCTAAGTTAGCTCCTCCACAATCAACCTCTATCCCAGGGAGTCATACAGATTAATACTAAATCATTTTTGGGATTTCTTTCACATATTACCTTTGCCTCCACAGCAGAGCCCCAAGCCCATTTTCTTATAGGTAGGCTGCTCATTTAGTCCAATGTTCAACAAATATTTCCTTAGCACTTGTGCCACACCCAAGTCTAGAAGTCAGTGATACAAATAATTGTTAAGACACAGTCCCCATACTCCAGGAGACCTCATTGTAGATGGGAGACATAGAATTAATTAATGACTAAAGAGGATGAGGATGGTTATGAAGAAATAAACAATGTGTCTTGAGCAGAAAAGAGAAATAGAGGAGGTCAGAAAGGCAGATATTATTTGAATTCTGCTTTAAAGTCTCAGTAGGAACAAAATGCAGGATTGTCTCTCCAGGGAGCATGCCCTAGCTAGCTCCAGGTTCCTCCCCTCCTCCTACAGAGGGGCCTGCTCTCCCCCAGCACTGGGGGGCACCTATAACAAATCTTGTCTTTAGAACCTTGCCCTACTGACACTTGAATCCCCCCACAACATCTTAGACCCAGGTTATCCAGCTGTGACATGACAGTGACAGAGATCTCATGACCTCTGACCCATGACTTTTTGGGTATAATGCTCGTCTTTCTTTTGAGCCAAAATTAGGCTCTCCGACATCTTCTGCCAGTTCTTCCCTTGAGGCCCGCACAGAATTGACTGGTCAACCCATATGCTCACCAATGTTCACTGCACATCCTTGCAAGGCCCAGCTACCATGCTGGCCATAGTCTTTGCCTTCTGGGGCTCACGATCCAGTGGGTGGCTTTTGGAATATGATGGATAAGTGTAAGTCAAAGTGCTGGAGAACACATAGGACCCTGAACTATTGCTGTGGTTTGGATATGATTTGAGTGTTCCCCAACACTTCTTGAGTTGAAATTTAATCCTCATTCTAAGGTATTAAGGAGGAAACTATGGTGTGTTTGTCAGCCTTCTGTCACTGTGACAAAATACTTGAAAAAATCAATTTAAAAGGAAGAAAAGTTTATTTGAGCTTATGGTTTCAGAGCTTTCAGTTCATGGTTTCTTGGCTCTATCACTTTGGGACAGTGGGGTAGAAAATCATGGTAGGGAGCATATGGTGGAGCAAATGCTCACCTCATGATGTCAGAGAAGCAGACAGAAAGAGTGAGGGAGGAAAGGAGGGAGAGCCATGGTTACAATATCCCCTACAGGGGAATGCCCCTGGTGACCTCACTTGCTTCTACTAGGCTGCATCTCCGAATATTTCTACCATCTCCCAGTAATACGACAGACTGGCAACCAAACTGTCAACACTTGAGACTTTATTATATTAGAATATTAGATAAGGTCAATAGGATAGAGACCCCACAATTGAATTACTGGTAGCTTTATAAAAGGGGAAGAGAAACCAGAAGACAGACAGACACACATACACATAAACACAGATGTGTGTATCCTCTCTGTCTCTGGCTGTGTGATGCCCTGCACCACTTTAGGATTCTTCCAGTAAGAAAACCATCAACAGATGCAGCTTCTTGACCTTGGACCTCCAGAACCAAGAGCCAAAATAAACCTTTTTTCTTTATAATTTACCCAATCTGTGTATTCTAAGCAACAGGAAATAGACTAAGACAACTATCCACTTCAGTCTTTTTTTAAGGGGAGAGGGAGTAATAGGGATTTAACCTGGGGGTGCTTTACCAATGAACTACATCCCCAGCCATTTTGATTTTTTTATTTTGAGACAGGGTCTCACTAAGTTGCTTAGGGCCTCGTTAAGTGGCTGAGGCTACCCTTGAACTTGCAGTTCTTCTGCCTCCATCTCCTGAGCCACTGGGATTACAGGCCTGTACCACCATGCCCAGCTCCACTTCAGTCTTGAGAGGTCAAGAGAAGGCTGCTCATAGGAAGTGATATTTGTCCCAAGGCCTGAAGGAGCAACACCCCACCTAGGCCCCAAAGGCCCAGAGAAGCAGCCATAATGTATGAGAAATGGAGAGACTTGTGCCCTCGAACACTGTATTTATTCCCAAAGAAAAAAATACTAGAGGATTCTGGTTATGGTAGTCCTGTCCCTGTTCTGTTTACTGACATCCCCAGCAATTGAAGGAGGTGCTACCACAAAGAGCTCCCAGGCATGTCAGTTCAGCCAGGAGCCCTGTTGTTCCTGCACCTGTGCACAGGTCCGGGACAGTGGAACAGTGTGAAGCATTGACCAGGCAGCCTGGGGTGATTTCCCAAGCATGGTTCCCCAGCATGCTTTGCTATGAAGGGCTGGAAAAGCCAGTTAGGAAAGACACAGGCAGAAAAAGAGTACAGTAGGAGCTACCCCAAGAGGGGCTTTCTCTCTTGAACTCTCAAAGACTGTGCATAAAAAAGGACAGGGTTCTCCTGCACCAGCCTGCTGTTCTCACCCTGAACCTGCCTGTTCACTGTGCTCATGAAGTTCCAGCACCCTTCACCATCCACATGCTTGGGCAGGTCCCAGGACTGATGACATGGTGGAAGGCATCCTAATCACTAGGCCCAGGGGCCCAGATGGGAGCAAGATCTAATCCCATGTGTAGGTTACTAGTCTCCCCTTAGGAGGAAGCCACAAAAACTTTTTTTATCAGGGTCTGAATCCATTCCTAGTGGCCCTCACCTGGCCTCTCTGTCTTTCCAATTCCTGAACCACTGGAATCCGACAGGCTCGTCCACTGCCTTCCAGGAAGCAAGTTCAGATCCATCCAGCTCAAGCCCTGCCTCCTTGAACTCAAATGGAATTTTAGCTCAGTCTAGTTTAGAAGGAGGGGACTAATAAATCTTAGTATAATTTGAAGACAGTCAGGAGCCAGCTCAGAGATCCATCCCAGACACCTGGTTCCAGCCCAAGCTCTAAAATCAAACATACTGCTTCCAAACAAGGTGAGAGACTGATTGACTTCTCCTTCAACTGCTGACCACCATCACACAACCCCTGCCGCCATTCTGGAGATCATCAGGCTATAGACCTCAACATTTGGACCAAATTCCTCAGAAATTGGACTTTGGAATTTGGCGTAGTTAAATTGATTCAGGCACCTATTTCCAAGTTACTTGCGGGGAAACCTGCTGAAGAAAATCAGAAACAGCCAAGTCTCTGATTTAGCAACTCTCCTTCCCAAGACACTGCCAGATCCTGTCAAGGTCAAGCATTACCAGAAACTCAAGTTCAAGGTTGGTTTTCTGAAAAAGCTGAAATTGTGCAGATGAAGAATGTGGAAGTATTTAACTTGAGTGAGAATTTCTACTCTTCACCCCTATCCTGTGATACAGGTTTTTTTGGTTGTTGTTGTTCTTCTTACTTAAAAAGAAAGTTAAAAAAATAATAATTGAAGCCAACCCCGAACAAAAGCCTCTCTTCTGTTTGAATCCTGCGGTCTAATTAAGCATGGCTTCTACCTCTGTGCCAGGAGAACCAGTTTGCCCAGACTTAAGGCGATTACCAGCTCACTTGCAGTGGGTCTAGTGAACTGCTACAGAAATAGAGCTCCAAGTTCTGGCTCTCAGAGGTACTGTGGTCAGATGACCAAGTCTTCTCACTTTGTTTTTCTATTTTATGCTGGAATCAGACAATTTTGCTGAGCTGCCTAAGAGACAGAGACCTGCTTACTTGGGTTACAAATGCAGCTGTTAAATTTTGAACCTAATAAGTATGAATTTGCACACAGAAGACTAATGGCTTGATTTTTTTAGCACACATTTCTTGATCACTTAGGGGCAGTCAGCATTTTTACCAGTATTCACTTCACTTGGACAGGTTCCCAACTCTCCTTCCATCCCTGGCTACATTGGTCAGGTGAGACTGGACAGGTCCTTTGCAGCTTTCTGCCCTGGCTAGCCTGCTCCTCATTATAAGTCATTGGGTCAATAGATTGGTATAGTGTCAGTTCAGCCTCTGCTGAGAATTCCTGAGCACCATACTCCTAGGAAGAAAGCCTGCTGGACCCCAGACCCCTTCCTCTGCAGGCATTCTATTTCTGCTACCACCTAAGTGAGGGGCACCTCTTCCCTGGATAAATTAACCTTCCAGATTCATCCCCTGCAATTCTCAGAATCTTCAGTTTATCAAGGCCCCTCTGAACTTAAAGTATGATCCCATAACCCCCAACTAGATGCTGAGGTTGCAAAAACAAGTATATGAAACCCTGATGAACTTATGTTTGAAAAAGTCCTCTATAAACAAAAAGAGTTGTTATTATACACTCGTGTATTCAACAAAATTTTCCCCACTTCTATTTTGTGCTTAAGGTACTAAGATGAATCCACTCAAGGGAAAGTAATCAAGATATATTGAGGACTTAGAATGAGCTAGGCACTGTGCCAAGTACTTGGTTTGATCTTGTTTAATCTTTGAAATTATTTTACAAATGAAGAATTTGAAGCAGTAGAGGGTAAAAATAATTGGCCCAGGAATGTACAGATCATGATAGGGCAGGGCTTCTGCCTGCAATCCTTAATTTTTCCACTAACCAAATTACTTGCGTGCCCTGCAGTGAAAGGAGATGAAGCAACACGATGCGGGAGCCTGACGAGAGAGGACGGGAGATGGTCCCTCCTGTTCTACTCCTCCATCTCTTTCTTGAGGTCCTCAGCAAATTCCATGAACTCCAATCTCTTCCATTGCCAGCTGACAATGACAGTGTCATACACGCCAGGAGGATCTGTGGCCCCAGCTGCTGTTGTCTCTGAGCCTCCTCTGTGCGCCACTGTGGCCATGCTGAGCATTCTGAATTCTCTTGGTTCATTGGTGAGACTGACTGCTCACTGTGTGTTCACCATGGTCATGGAAAGTGATCAGATCATAACAGCCTGTGAGAAAACTCTTGGCTTTCTGAGCTTAGTTAGCACTTCTCTTCTTTGAGTTGTTTACATGTTCATTGCATTTCATCTTTGTTCTTTCAGATTGGGCAGGTAGCCAGCTGTTTGATCTGTATTTTCTGCCATTATCCATAATGTTAAAACTTTGAACACTTTTCCCTTGGCATAGCTAAACCCATCTCAGGGAACCAAGGCCAGCTAACTTATATTGGTATTATCTTGTGCATTGGTCTGGGTCTCCATTTGGCCTACAGTTTCAGACATCCTTGGAGGAAATTCTTAGCCACAAGATTGTGCAACCTGAAGAAAGGAAGGTGGTTGGATCTTCCCATTTACAGAGTCTGCCTAGTTATGTGACCAAATATCCAAGTTTTCCATACTTGGCCATTACTGAAGAGTGTGTATTTTACAAGTGATTTTTTTAGCACTTATATAAATAATACTTTTTATACTGTCAGAGTCCCATTTAAAACTTTTCTATCATTAAGTCACAAATGCATTCTTACATTCCTTTTAGGTGCTTCTGGAGGGTTTCTATTGTTTATTCAAAAGTCAAAATTAAATGGAATTAAATGGAATCAATCATTAACAAAGTGATGAAAAACTTGCTTCTTATAATATTAGTTTCTTCCCTTTTCATACTGAAGAGGGAAGACAACTCCAAATGCATCCAGAAGGAAGAGATAACACAGTCACGAAAGCCTACTTTCATAGCCCTTTGAACACACTTTCAGATCATGATTTCTAAAATGAAAAGGTGAGCCAGTCGTGCCAAGTTTCCAACCAAGAATCCAAAACTAGGCCTAGCTCCCTCTGCCACTCTGAAGTTCAGTTCACGGTGACAGCAGCTTAACACATCCAGCCACCCAGGTGGTCTTGCAGAGGGTGGCCTTTAGCCTGGAAATGCACCACTTGATCTGCTTACCCCAGGCTCACCAGGACTGTTTCCCTAGGGACATAGTTGGGTTCAGCACACTATGCATTTTTTTTAGGGGTGGGATACAAAGAAAGTATCTCTCTATTTATCAATGCCCTAAGCCTGGCCTTAAAGGAGAACTTTCCTAAATTCCCTGGGCTGAGGAATTCTCCATATAGCCCAGTCATCCTATAACTTGTCTTTTTCTCATTGCCCAAAGAAGATGTTCCAAACCTTTGTCAATTCCTTTTAGAAGTTGGTGTTTCCTGAATGTCTGTCCTGTCTTGCATTTATAGTCATTCAACTACTCTGAATTGAGGTCTTAACATACATCCAGGCCTGTGCCGGGCACACTGCACTGAATGAGCAGACATGGCTTGTTCTCGTCACGGTGCTTATGATCTAGCTTAACAGTCAGTCTCCTCTTACTCTTTACTCTTCCCAGATCATCACATCCCCTCTCCAAGGCTTCAGTTACCACCTGTACCCTGATGGCTCCTCTTTCCTCAGATGACCTAGAAATCTATCCAGTGGGACAAATGTCACATAGGCATCCTGACTTGTGGTTGGCAATGAGGAAAAAAAAATCCGTATGATGGTTGAAAAGCAGAACCACAACTCTTATCCCAGAATGCCTTCATGCTGGGCATCCTTGCTCCATCCAGATGAAACCACCATGGTGGAACCTTGTTTCCCTTTCCCACCTGCCTAGCATGGTAATACTCTTCCCTTAAGTCCATCCCTGCAGCAGTGTTAAAGTCAGGCTAGAATGATTAGCAAAATTTTACTGAAGGTACCAAGAGAATTAACTATCCACCAGGTGTAAGCTGCAGTTGGCTATCCATAAGGTTTTTCCTAAAGTCCACTGGCCCAGACCGCCTTCATGGGATTTCTCTGCTTGGTGGAGCCACCCACTTAGAGCAGAAGTCGCCTCCCCTCTTCACACTCCATCACCACCCAGCAAACCTTCCACACATCTACACTGTGTCCACAGAGAAGGGAAGTAGCCCACTTTCCCTTCTATACAAGGTCCATTTCCTAAGACCACAGTTCCTAACCCAGGATTGGCTTCTTTGTAGAAAAGTTGATCTGATAAATTTTCTTCCCTTCAGGGTGATTTCTCTCATCTATATAGATTGTGGCCTTTCTGCATGACCTTGAACAGGGCACAGTAGTCTAATTCTGAACAGAAAATATATGGAGTGTTATAAGAGGTTGAGAAGAACAGTGGTCACTTCCAAAGACACTTAGCACTCAGTGTGTATAAAAATCAAACTCAGGGGTTAGGGTTGTGGCTTAGCAGTAGAGCACTTGCCTCAAACATGTGAAGCACTGGGTTAAATCCTCAGCACCACATAAAAATAAATAAACAAAGTTATTATGTCCATCTATAACTAAAACAAAAAAATTTTAAATCAAACTCAACAGTCCTTCTGGTAGCCTTCCCCAAAATCTTACTCTTACTTTAAATAATGGTATCAGCATCCCCAAAGTCATCCAACCCAGAATCCCAGGGGTCACTATGAGGCCTCCCACTTAGATTCCCACACCTTCAACTCCTAAATGTCTTTCCAATATGCTCCAGCTTCCCCTTGTCTATGCCTTGACCCAGGCTCTCTCATCTCTACCTGACCAAGGCAAAGTCTTCCTCACTGATCTTCCTGACTCTGCTCCCCCTCACCCCTACTGAAATTCATCATCCACATTGTAGTCAGGGTGATCTTTCTCAAATTATAATTCCACCATAGATGTGGAACTATTGTCTTGGCATCAGACTGCCTGGGTTCAAATTCATTAGACTTCTGTAATCCTGAGCAAGTCGTTTACCTTCTCTGTGGCTGAGTTTCCTCATCTGTAAAATGAGGAGAATAAACCTTCCTCTGAGTTGCTGCAGAGATCATGGGTGGCTATTCCTAAAAATGGTCTCAGTGAGCCCTCCTTCTGGTACACATGCCCACCCTCCCATTGAGTGTGGGCCACACCCAGTTACTTCTAATAAACAGAATATGGCAAGAGGGATGAAGTATGCCTTTCACAATTAGGTTTAGAACAATGGTGACTTCTGGGTTGTCCACACTTTCTCTGGTCCATCTCTCTTGCTTGCAGTAAAGAAACCAGCAGCCATGCTGTGATCTGCCCTCTGGAGAGGCCCACAGGACAGATAACTGAGGGCAGCCTCAGCCAATGAAGAACTGTATCCTGCCAGCAGCCACATCGCTGGGCTTAGGAGGAGATCTTTCACCTGGAAAACCCTGAGATAAAACTAGCCCCAGACTCATGAGAAACTCAGAGCCAGAAGACCCAGCTAACCTGTGCCTGAATCCCTGACTTACAGAAACTGGGAGGTAATAAATATTGTTGTAAGCCACTGTGTTGGGATAGCGTGTTATGCAGCAATAGATAACTGATAGACAGATTAAATAAAATAACATATATAAAGGGTTTAGGCCTTGTGCATGGTCAGTCAGCCATGGCCATCATCATCATCACCACCATTACTCCTCAGAGAGTTTTCAGCCTATTTATCTACTGCAGCCCAATCCCTAGCATAGTGCTAAGCCCAGAGTCTCTTGGTCAACAATAAATATTTGTTGACTAAAAGAATGAACAAGAAGGAATAATCTGGGGCCCTCCAGACTCTTACCTCCCAGGCCAGAAAAGGGGCTGCTGAGTGTTGGAGGAGCAGACCTGCTGGGAGTCTGAGGGCCCAGGTTTTCCCTCCAAACAGAAGATGGACCAAGGAAAGTGGTTAGGACCCAGCAAACTGGGGTACAAGGTCCTTTTGTGGTCTCAGCCTCCTGGCTCCCAGGGTGCATGTCTCTCCAGAGCAGTTATCACAAAGCTAGCCATTGTGTCTGTGCCACATTCTTGGAAGGCACAGAGAAAGCAATAAAACCGTCATCACTCACCTTCTCTCCTGGTCTGCCAGATAGATGCTCCTGGGTTGTGCATAGGAGGAAAGGAGAGGCTGTGTTTTACTTGGCTATATAATATCATATTTCTTGATTGAAGAAATGTATGCCAGAGGGGCTAAAAGTAGAAAGTAGTTCTCACCCAAAAGAGCTTTATTCCCCAAAGCCCAAGCCCCACAGAAATGAAAAGAAGCTGCATGCATCATTATCACGTTGATGACCCATCCTCCCATCCCCCAAGCCTGCCTCCATCCACATATCACCCACCCCTGCTTTAAGACTCAGCTTAAATGTCTCCTCCTCCATCACACCTTTCCCAACATGCCTGGCAAATATAAGCACCTGGGGCCCCTGTCCCACCCTCGCCTGGTGCCTCCATCAGAGCATGCTAGGTTCCATGCTTAGGGAGTGCATTCCTGCAACTGCCCAACCCTCTGGGGTTGTGAACTAGTTTCTAGAGGGCAAGAACTGTGTCCTATTGCTTCTGTATCCCCATCTCATCAGAGCTAACAAAGTAGGTGCCAATGCTGAATGAACTACAGAGTGCTGTTTCATTCTAGATTCAGAAATGGCAGGATTAAATCTCTAAAGGGGAATTCAACCCCCTTTCACCCAAGAATGTGGGGAAGAGAAGATAGGGGTTTACCCTAGAAAGAAAGCTTGCTGAGACTTCTGTATTCCATGGGGTGAAGAAGTGTTGCAGGACACATTATAAGTCTGCAGAATTCAATCTGCTTTAAGATGGAAACCACCCCCATTCTCTGGGTATTGACAAGGACATTCCCTTATTCTAAGCCAGTAGTTCTCAAAGTGTGATCTCCAAATCAGCAACATCAGCATCACTTGGGACCTTGTTAGTAATTCAAATTCTTAAACCCCAGCCCAGACCTACTGGATCAAAAACTCTGGAACTAGGACCAGCAATCTGTGCTTTAATCAGCCCTCCCTCCATATGATTCTGATCACACTTAAGTTTTGGAAACTCCATTCTAAGTCTACTAAAGCACATGTGGAAAAGGCCTTAGAAATACAATCCATATTGATTTAAGAGTTAGATTAAAAGAGAACCCAATATGACGCCCTTGCTGTAAAATGCCCAGGATCAATGAAACTCCCCACTATTTTCCACAAAACAGTTCAACAGGCAATTAAATGAATTCAACACATTTATTTTAAATGTGCAAAATGAATTTTCATATACTAAGAGTAACACCAGATGTTATACCTCTTTTTCCTAATTGATTTTCCAGCCTACAGCAATTCGTCTTTATATTTTTCCAGTTGGATCCTAATGTGGCAAGAAGACTATGTTCTGGCAGAATTATTAAATGCCATGCCTTTTAAAACAAGCATAACTTAGACACCATGCATCATCTGGATGGTTGTCTCCCCAAAATATAAAAAACAAATAGCTATAGGTACCAGCAGGAAACCCTGAGAAGGCCCTTTCAGAAGGTGGGATCTCCAGGCTTTTGGCTGGCTATAGAGCTGAGTTCTGGGCATTGGGCCCAAGCCTGGGCTCTTCCCACAGAGTCCTGAACTCCCTGGTACTGAAGGATTTGCTGGCTGTGAAGAATTTGCTATGTGAAAACTGCAAGTAAACACTCTGCTTTTTTCAATGGGAAGTTTTGTCTTTAAAATGAAAAAGAAGTAGGGTATGAGGTAGAGGTGAATGGAGCCAAAGAGGCAAGGAGTGGGGTTACTGCTCAAAGAAGCAGCCAGCTGTACCATCCCTGCCTCTCTCCGCTCCTGATGGAGCCCAAACAATTCCCCCTCTGTTGGCCAATGTGCCCCTGCCCAACTGAGATGGAGGCCCTGTTACTTTATGTTTGAGCCCGTGAAAGGTCATTACTGACCAGGTTTTCTTCACTCACAAAAGCTCTTGAGTCTGAGAGAAGACAAGGGAAACAGAATTGTTTCCCTTCAGCTTTGAAGCAAACAACTTCAAAGGAGACCTCCACTCTCAGGGACCTGTGGGGAGGGAAGTGGATGGAGTGGTAAATATCTCCAAACCCAGAAAGTACTGAAAAACAAAAACCACTCTTCTTAGGTAGATTGGAGAAGTTGGCACTCCCTTCCCTGGAAGCTCCTGGGAGCTGGCAGTTTTGAGCTTATACCTACAGCAGGATTTCAATGTGGTCTCCAACTACAAATTAACCTGTCTGCATTCCAGAGCCACTGCACAAAAGATAAGGACCTGAAATCAGCTCATCATGATGGAATCTCAAATTGGGGCTACTCTAACTTTAAGTAGTAAACACCCAGTCTTCCATCTATAATATAGCCCTTCTCAGTCCTCAGAATAAAGCATTCTAGGCTCCTTCCAGAAACATATTCATATGAAAGTTCAATAAAGAATCAGCTCCTTATTGGAATTCTCTCCCACTTTCATTCAGGAGTTCCAGCCCCAAATGTAACAATCTACAGTCTCATCCAGGGTATTATCTAAGCCCTAGATCTGAAGGGAACCCAGTCACCAGCCTGGCCCATACAAGTAATTAACAAAAAAATGTTCTCTAAACTTAAGATGCACACATAACTTTTCAAGTTTCAAAGAAGCAAAGCCCCAGAATAGAGTTAAGACTATCTTTAAGACATACTGATGAAACAAAACCAAGACCTTTGGCCTCACCTAATTGGACTCGGTACACATTAATTAGGTCAAAGATTTTTGCTCCGAGTGTGCAAGTAACCCTCTCATCTTCCTCTAGGAATGTGATAGGAACAACCCCAGCCGGGCGTGGTGGCACACACCTGTAATCCCAGCACTTTGGGAGGCTGAGACAGAATCGCGAGTTCAAAGCCAGCCTCAGCAACAGCGAGGTGCTAAGCAACTCGGTGAGACCCTGTCTCTATAAATAAAACACAAAATAGGGCTGGGGATGTGGCTCAGTGGGCAGGTACCCCTGAGTTCAATCCCTGGTACCAAAAAGAAAAAAAGGGGAACAACCTGGTCTGCCTCAGTCACCCACCCAAACCCATATCCCCCAAAGGGATGTCATCATCATTTATTATAGGAGAAATGAAGTTGCCAAGAAAGGGTCTTGCCAAGGAGTGTTCTTCCCTTGTCCCAAATTCATAGATATCTTTATACACTATTAAACCACAGGAGCCAGTTATAAATGTCATCATAGTCTTTTAATATTTTACATAAAAAACTGTATACACAGCTTATAGAACTTTAATGTAAACATCATAAGCTCACCACTTTGTCATTTGTCAGTTTATTTAAAAAATAAAAAACAAGACAACAATTTAGTAGAAGTACCACTAGGCTGGGAGGAGAGGCCAAAAAAAAAAAAAAGGAAATAGGGGCAGGTTTATTCTCTGTACAGAGATGCAGAGAAAATTTCACGTAGCTGTAGAGACTGCTTTGTGAAAAAAGAAAGTTTTAAATAGACCCCAATACTTTTTACCTTCCTTTATCAAAATAGTGTGCATAACCTGCACAAAAAAATCACAATCAGTGTTGCCATTTTTTCAAGAAAACAAAGCAAAAATTAGTGGGTTTTTTTTTCCCTCTCTAGTTTAAAAGTCATCATTTTTTTTAAAAACATCAGAAGTAGATGAGGTTACAGCATACAAGTGTGGTCAGAATGCTACTGTCTTATGCAAATGACAAGTGCATTTAGTGTCAAACAATGAAACAATTGTGCAAAGAATTCTTTCAACAAAAAGTTTTTAGCCTTTAAATAAAACATCAGTTTCTTGGACTGAACAACTTTCACTTGTAGGACAGGCACAAAGTTCGCTTATGGCAAAAACAGACCCGCAGCACAACCCCCTCCTGCCGCTCGCTGATGGTTGGTGAGGGGTTTGCTGGGGGCTGATCCGCAGGAGACACTGTCTGGAAGCTGCGTCCTTCTCAGCCCCAAGTCAATTGCAAATGTTTTCTTCAGGGGTCGGAAAGATGGCCAAATCCAGTTCATGCTTGGATGGGCGCCGGATCCAGCCTGGGCTGGGGCTGTTCTGGGGCCCTGGTCGTTCCACTCGCCTCCACCATTAAATAACACCATCTTACCTCCGAAAATAAAATTATATCTATATTTATATAACACCCCCCCAACCTCCCCAGCCCTCCCCTCCCGCAGTTCCCGGGGTCTATGTTACAGACAAGAGACCGCACGCGCTCGCTGGTTGTGGGTGAACAACTGTGGGGCGCGGCCACACTCCTGCGCCCTGCGTGTCCCTGGGGATCAGAGACGGGGGCGGGGTGAAAACGGGGCGGGGGGGTCGAACACACATACAACCACACACTTTGAGGCCTGGCTCTTCAGGAAAGGATGCTCAGGAACCCCTTGTCACTCAGCAGAGCGTCTGGGCCTATGCAACACTGCTGGAGGCACAGACACTGGGAAGGGGGCACCCGATGCTCACGCCAATTCTTGGCGAGACAACCAGAGCAGCCAGGAGAAGCCAGGTGGTCCGGCGGGGTCCTTGGGGGACGTAGGTCTCCCCTTCTCCCGGCTCGTGGGGGACGGGCCAGGGAGGGGGAGCCAAGCTGGCAGGGGCAGGCGGGGCGGGCGCGGCCCTCATAGCACCTTGCAGCAGTTGATGCAGCCGTTCTGGGAGCCGTAGCGCTTCTGCAGCGCGGCGCGCGTGGCGGTCTCGAAGACCTCGCGCACGCCCTCCTTGGTCTTGGCGGAGCACTCGAGGTAGTCGTAGGCTTGGATGCGCACGGCCATGGCGCGGCCGTCATCCGTACGCACCGGTTCCTGCTTCATGCGGGCCAGCTCTGTGCGGACGTGCTCGTCGCTGCGCAGGTCTTTCTTGTTGGCCACCAGAATAATGGGAACGTTGGGGCAAAAGTGCTTCACCTCGGGCACCCACTTCTCGGGGATGTTCTCCAGCGAGTCTGGGCTGTCCACCGAAAAGCACATGAGGATGACGTCGGTGTCCGGGTAGGAGAGCGGCCGCAGGCGGTCGTAGTCCTCCTGACCCGCCGTATCCCACAGCGCCAGCTCCACCTGCTTGCCGTCCACCTCGATGTCCGCCACATAGTTCTCGAAGACGGTGGGCACGTACACCTCAGGGAACTCGTCCTTACTGAACACGATCAGCAGGCACGTTTTGCCACACGCGCCGTCGCCCACCACCACCAGCTTCTTGCGGATGGCCGCCATGAGCGGGCCGGGCCCGGGCAGCAGGAGGGGGCCCGCGAACGCCTCGCTGCCGTCCCGCTCGCCGCTCACCGCTCACCTCGGGCTGCGCGCTGCGGGCAAGGGTCGCTAGCTGCACCCAGGCCCCGCGGTGGCGCGTTCTCTCGGTGCGCTCGGGCTGCCGCGGCGGGGGCGGTGGGGGCGCGGGGGCATAGGGCGCACCGTGCGTCTCGCAGCGCTGCTCCGGGGCGGTGGCCGCTCTTCTCGCCCCAGCCCTGGGGTGGGAGGCTTTGTGCGCAAAGGTGGCTGGAGCTGCGAACTCGGCCTGCCGGATCTCTCTAGGCCTCACCTACTGGGTAACTGACGACTTAAGCCCGACTGCGGTGGCAGATGCGGGCTGCGGCCCTAGCGCCCGCTATTTAAAGAGTCCGGCCACTTTCTTAATATAGCCGCCCAATGGGAAACGAGCCGGCTGAGCTCATCGCTGCGGATCTTGACTCTGATTGGTCGCCTGCTGCAGCCCAAAGGCGGGGCCGGACGAGCTTGATTGACGGCCCAGGCCGCCGGGCTGGGAGAGGCGGCGACCGGAGAGTCTGCGCGGCGGCTGGCCCTGAGGGACTCTGTTGCTGCCCGGGTACTTGCCTTCGCCGCAGCTTAAGCGCGCGAGGCCCCACTGGCCAGCTGGAACCCGCAGGGTCTGGGCGAGCGGGTCCCAGACAGGGTGCACTTTGTGGGGCGTTGGCGACTCCCTGTCCGGCTTCCTTGCAAACTCCGGGTGCGGGGGGGATCGAACTTTTGAGGAAGGGGAGGATTTTTAAAGTGGTTTTGTTTTTAAGTAGACAGCCACACTAGTAAACTTGTTTTCAAGCAAAAGTTTTTTTTCCTTTCGAAGGCGGCCTGTCCTGTGGTCTGGGCTGGCTCACCCGTACACGCCTTATGGCAGCCTTGAGCTTGACTATACATGGAGTGGACGTGGACCTGGACCCAGCCTCTTCCTCCAAGCCCTACTGCCCACCCCTTTCATGGCCCCTACTTCGGTCTCTAGGAGAAGATGAGGGAAGGAGCACTGTCCTAAGACCTAAACTTAAGACAATGAAAAATAAATTTGGATGCCAGTCTACTTTGAGGATTTTAGAGACCCCAGAGAAGGGCAGCTTCCACTCAGCTCTGCATGACTAATTACAATTCTGGTCATTGAACGAGTGAACTGTCAGAGGTAAAGAGTACAAAAGAATCCAACCACCCCAAAACCTACTGAGCAGATAAAATGACTTGAGCTGCCCAATTGTGGGGTGAGGTGGAGGAGGATTGCAGTTGGGGACACAGCAAATTAGTGTCTGGTGGGTACTAGACCTCTGGTCTCCTGATACGTACCAGGACTTCATTCATGCTTTCCCCATTCCTAGAGGAGATGACACCAACCTCTGATGTAGAAATACCTAAATCAACCCACTGCAACGAACCTAAGAGTGAGGCCAGGGAGAGTCAGGGAGGGCCTCCCTAGGAGGAGGAAGGACTGCTTGAACCAAGTGGGAAGGTGGGAAATTGTAGGACACACTCTAGGAGCAGGCAGTGGCTTAGTGTGACTGCACTTGAAGAAGAAACAATTGAAACTCAGATCAGAGTCCATCATGGAGGCTTAAGTACCTACTAGAAAGGAGTTGGGACCAGGGTAGAACTGGGATGCTTCTCTTTTTCTGCAGAGAGACCCTCCATATCATAGCAAAGTTACTGCCTCATAGTTTCATCTCCCTCTCTCAACTCAGTTGTTGGGGCAGGGGACAGGATTTTGTCTCATCTCAGCAAAGACAGAACACAAGGCCTGGTTTTATGCAAGAACCAGTAAATATGGGTACACTGGCACACACCTTTAGCCCCAGACACTCAGGAGGCTGAGGCAGGAGGAGCGCTTGAGCCCAGGAGCTGGAAGCCACACTGGGCAACATAGTGAGACCACCATCTCAAAAAAATTTTCTTTAAAAAGCCAGTAAATGGCCGGGCGCGGTGGCTCAAGCCTATAATCCCAGCACTTAGGGAGGCTGAGACAGGAGAATCGCGAGTTCAAAGCCAGCCTCAGCAATGGTGAGGCGCTAAGCAACTCAGTGAGACCCTGTCTCTACATAAAAAAAAAAAACACAAAATAGGGCTGGGGGTGTGGCTCAGTGGTCGAGTGCCCCTGAATTCAATCCCCAGTACCAAAAAAAAAAAAAAAAAAAAAACAGTAAATGACCGTGGAAAGTTAACCCAAATGCTCAAGTACTCAGCTGAAATTTCCTAGGGGTTTACCTCAACTCCAGATTCTGTTTTAATAATTCTCTGACCAAATCCTTGCAGCCAGCTATGTCTGGCGTTTTTACTTATAATTCATATGTTAAGATCTAGACCTTTTATGTGGTTCTACAGATATAATGAAGTCAAAGAAGACATTAGTGCAGCCAACCCCTGGCCCATCTGAAGCAATACCTTCTTCAAAGACCAGGAATGCTGTGCTTCCTTGGCATGAATTAAGCCCTGTTTTTTGTTCTATTTTGTTTTCAGATGCACGGAACCAATTTGTTAGCAACTAAATAGTTTTGTTGGTCATTGGTTTAGGGCTTCATTCTGGATTTTTTTTTCAGCTAGCCTATTAGAAAAATCTAACCTACACATGTTTTTCTTCTTTTAGTCAAAACTTTTTATGGCTGTATTGTTAACACTGCATTCCTTGGTCTTAATATAGCTTGGGAATCTTGGCTATGTCCTTAAACTTCAAATATTACCAAAATATAAAACAATTAAAGCTTTGTACCATTTGTTTTTTAAAAAAATTAAATACAAAGGATCAGGAAAAGGGATTATATTCATTTGTTTCCTGATTTTCAGGCACTATCTGAGGTGTTCTAAGCTCAAATCTCAATATCAAAATAACTTCTAAAAATATGCAGTCTCGATGTCAAAGTAAACAAATAGAAATATCCATGTTGTACAGCAACTTCTTTTCCTGCTGTTTTTTTTTTTTTTTTTGCCCAGGGTATTTGACCAGCCCTCCTTCAAAGACTGAACCATTCAGGGGATGAACTTTTCCAAACTAGTGATATGCTCCACAGTCTCTTCCCTCCCCCTCGCCCTTCACCATGCACTCCAGATAAAAGGCAGGGATAAACTTTAATTCTGTGAGATAAGTTATTTTAATAATTTATTTTATTAACATATATATTGATTGTATGACATACCCCCACCAGTGAGAGAGGGGAATTTCATTTCAGGGGAAAGGAAGATATTAATTTATTCCCAATCTTCAGCAAACAATCCAATATGTTTGGTCTTTGTTTATTTTTTGCCCAGTGTTTCCTGTAAATCACTCCCTGCCCTTCAGACCAGAGTTTCGAATTTTCACTAGATTTTAGTGCCACCTTGTGGCAATCATTATGAGTTCGTTTGTTTTTTTCTTTAGAAAACAATTTTTAAGACCTTTAAAAGCAGGCCCTTTGTAAATATTTTTATTTTAAAATATTTCATAGGATATAAATTCATTGTGTATATATTTACAGAGACAATAAACTTACTAGCTTATAAACCAAGGGGTTTCATTTCCCCCTAATTATGATGTAAAGAAATGTAAAGCAACTTTAGCCACAAAAACCATTGGGTTTTTTTCCTCCCAGTTAAGAAAGCTCTTGTTGGATATTCTGTTATAGTTAGTAATGACACTAATTCATTTACCCCTAAGCACTTACTGGGAACTAGCGCTGCATTAGATATTTCTGATCCTCATTGGATTTTTAATTTTTTTTTTCTAACTTAAGTAGTAACTAAAGTAAGAAAAATTTCAACTTCCCATCTCTCTGGAATGAACTTTAAAATTAGGAGGTTTCTTCTAGAACTATCCATACTGTTCCTTGTAGAGGAAATGAGGCAGTCCTGGCTGGTCCACTTGGAGTCCTTGGGCTTTCTGGGATCTCTATCTATGAGCAATGGCAGATAAAATGCCCTTTTCTGGCCAGGAGATTGACATCTAGTATGAACCCTGGGATAAGAAGGAGAAGATTGGGCTTACAAGAGCACCACTATAACTAGACTGTTAAACTTAGAAACGTGAACCTTGAACTCTGACCTGACCTCTCTGTCCAGTGCAGGTCCAGGCCAAGGGGAACAGACAATGAGCAAAGTCAGCTCATTGTAATAACATCACACTGTCATTACGGTAGCCACTAACCACAGGTGGGTATGGCATGTTTGACATGTCACTAGGACCACTGTAAAACTAACTTTCTAGCATTATTTCATTCTAATTAAATTTAAAAACTGGTATTCAGTTCAGTTAGTGGGAAACGTAGGTACATATTAAACAATTTGGGCAGGTGAATCTACCTCTTCAACTGGAAATTTCATGAAATCGAAACAGATTATTTTTTGTGAAAATTTAGCAACCAAATGGAGATATGCTGTAATTATAAAATAAACACTAGATGTGGAAGACTTAGACAGAAAACATGTAATATAGTTCATTAACAATTTTTACATAAATTAATATTAAGACAGTTACACTTCTGATATAGAGGATATATTCTTAAATACATGAGATTTAATATTAGATGTATTTGGATATATTATGTGATTTATTTTCATCTTTGTACATTTTTAATGTGACAAGTAAAAAATATAAAAGTGTGCATGTGGCTCACATTGTATTTCTGCTGGACAGCACTGCTGTTCAGTGTCTGGAAGCTCAGATGCCCCCAGCTCTTCCTGTGACACCATCCTCCTGGGGAGAGTCTCTGTTTGTGTGAGCCCTCTGGAATATGTTCATCTTCCTGTCTCTGCCCCAAGGGTTCCTTTGTATTTGTCCTAAATGTACCACTGGATTTCAGAGGGACCGTGATACCAAGAGGAGCACTGAGTTCTGGGACAACTCAGAGCCCCCTTCGTATGTCGGGTCCCTAATCTCCAGGGCCCTGCCTCCCAGGCCTCTGCATCACTTTCCCTGCAGTTGTCCCCTCCTCACAGTGTGCAATTCTCATCCTCAAACTAGGCAGCATTTTCCTTGTCAGTAGAGACCATTTGGATCTTTTTATTTTTTAATATTTTTTTAGTTGTTGATGGATCTTTATTTTATTCATTTATTATTTATATGTGGTGCTGAGGATCGAACCCAGTGCCTCACGCATGCTAGGCAAGCGCTCTTCCACTGAGCTACAGCCCCGGCCCCCCATTTGGATCTTTTTGCATCCTGATCTATTTTCCTTTCTAAGAGAATTAAAATAGTGTCCTGGGCTGGGATTGTGGCTCAGTGGTAGAGCGCCTGCCTCGCATGCGTGAGGCACTGGGTTCGATCCTCAGCACCACATAAAAATAAATAAAATAAAGATAATGTGTCCATCTACAACTAAAAAAATATTAAAAAAAAATAGTGTCCTTGTCATCTGCCCCAAATTACCTATGTTCCCCCACCTCCCTCTGTCCTATAAAGAAAGGCTTTGAAGCATCTAAACCTGGCTGCGTTGTTAGGTAACCACATTCCCGTCTTCTCCAAGCACATTCAAGAAACATGTATGCCTTTTTCTCCTATTAATCTGTTACCCATCATTTCAGCAAAACTTCAGAAAATGAAGAGGAAGCTTTCCCTTTGCTTTTGTACACACTGATCTATTTTGCGTAAAAGAAAGGCGGGGGGAGGAGGGGATCAAAATCTACACATTTTGCAATTTTGGTAGAAAAGTGGTGGATGTAGATTGTTCTCAGGAAGTCTAGGGTAAAACTCAGTCCTCTCAATTCAGTTCACTAAACACAGAGGGAGAGGAGAGAGCCGAGAAGGGGAGATGAAAGCACAAATGATAAGGCATAGGGCAAAGACGGACACACGTGCTGTGGTACATATTACAGATATTGAAATGAGGGACGGACACAGAATCATACTGGAGGTAATACTCAGGGATCTTGAATAACAAGTAGGATTTTTCCAGAAAAAAAAAAAAAAAAAAAACGAAACTCATTTGCACCATCTGAAACATTTCCTGTGTGGATTTTGTGTAGAGAAAGATTCCACCCAGAGTCATTTGATAAGAAGGGAGAAGCAGCAATAGGCAGAAGTAAGAAAATGTCCCTCCTTCCCTGCTGAAGGTTTGCCTGATGACAGAGGGTGTGAGGTTTGTCTAGCCCTGAGGAATGGGAGGGAAGAAAGGAAAAGAGGAAGGTCACAGAACTTGCCATTACATAAGTGCTGTCATTACAAAATCCACCCAGGCAAATTCCTGCCTGTTCTGTGGTGTCTGCTGAAATTGCACACACACTTACTTACCATTGTAGCCAAAACCTGGGAAAGTGGCATGTAGATGCAGTGAGCCGAGAGGAAGGATCCAGGTGCCAGAAGGCTGCAGGAGCTACTTTTGAGCCCTTCACTTCCGGGGTCTACATCCTTGAGCAAATCCTCCTTAGTAGGTCTCACTTCCCCTGTTTGTAAAATAAGTAGAGCTTAGAGTTTAGAAACTCAGATGACCACAGGGGTCCTGCAGATACATAATTGTGTAAGACATTAGGCCATGGTAGCAACTGTGGGGAACTAGAGAACAGGCCATAACTAAGCTATAGAAGCTCAGAATTTAAATTTAAACTATTGTGTTGTTCAGAAACTGCTTAGGCAGGGCAGGCTAGTTTCGGCTGATAGAACCAGTTTGTGGCCCTTGAGCTGGATGAATTTCATTTAAATGTATCCAGGGGGTATTAAATGTATCCAGGGGAGCTTACCTGTCAAAAGTAATACTGTCAATTCTTCCATAAAATGAAACAAAGCAAAATCTTTCATAAAACAACAACAAAAATCCTTTATTTTATTACTCAAGACCTTCTTTTATTTGAATTGCTTAAACTGAGATCTAAAGGATAAAATATTCCAAAGGATAGAACCTAGAGGAATGTGATTTTTAAGAATTAATTATTCTCACCCAGCATGGTGGTGCACATCTGTAATCCCAGTGACTAGGGAGGCTGAGGCAAGAGGGTCACAAATTTGAGGCCAGCCTCAACAACTTAGCAAGCCTTTAAGCAACTTAATGAGATCCTGTCTCAAAATAAAAAAATAACAAGGGCTGGGGATGTGACTTAGTGGTTAAGTCCCCTTGGGTTCAATCCCCATATCAAAAAAAAAAAAAAAACCGAATAAGTTATTCTCACAACTGAGAAGGGGCTAGAATATGGAAGGGTGGGTAATCAACCCCACTGTGCCTATACAGAGTACAACAGAACACCAAGTTTTTCTCTTCTCCTTTTTTTTAAGTCTTGAAAGCAAATGATCTAACCAAAGTATTTATACAGGGATGATTCACTTCTTGTGTTCTCTTATGATGTCAGAATTTTGCAATAGGGAGGAGCTGAATTGACAATGGATTTCCACACTCCCAAGTGTTACCACTGAAGATGTGTCTGTGACTATTTATAGAATGAAGCAGAGCCTATATTAGGAGCCACTGCCCTGAACCAGGGCAACTGGGGAGCAGAGGATTCACTCGTGGGGAGCAGAGGATTCACTCGTGGGGAGCCCCCAGCCACACGGGACCTGAAGCACAGCTCAGCATGGGAAGCTGTCCTTTCTGGGGACCATAGTCACAGAGAACACTGAAAATCTCTCCAGTTGACAACTTTAATAGTACTGCTCCATCTGGGGAGTGTAGAATTGTGTGATCTCTGTTCACGTTGGTCACAACATGTAAGAAAGAAATCGAGGCCTTTATAACTTGGGAATTTCAGTGATCACCTAGAAAGTTCACTCACTCATCTATTCATTTATTCATTTCACTAATGTTTGCTAGGTGCTTCCTGTCTGCCAGGGACTATGCGTAGGACCTCACATGTTTTAGGGAACTTAGTGTACTTGGCATCTCACAGCATTGGACTTCCTAACTCTACATGACATAGGGATGGGGTGGATATGAAGGAGGTGGTGACCGTTGTTGCTTCCATTCCATAATTCATCCCTCCAACAGACTCTGGGCCAGAAATGGGACAAAGGGAGCAATGAGGTATGTATAGTCTCTATCCTCAGAGAGCCCCATTCCATAAATAGAAGTGGCAATACAGCGCAATACTCATAACAATTAACCGGTCTATTTCAGACTAGTGTGGTAAGCACTGTGATGGATAAGCTCAGGGGAGGGACTGAGGAGGTTCAGGAAGGCTTGAACTGAGTGGTGTGTTGTGCTTTGGTGGCCTCCAGTGAGCTACACCCTCCAGGATTCATCTCATGCCTGTCTCCTCCCCTGATGGCTCTGCTCCTGGCCATGCTCGCTGGAACTTGCATCAATGAGACATTAGTGAGAATGATGCAAACTTACACACCCAGGCTCGCCCTTTCAGAAGAGTTTTTCTCGGAACTTTCTATGGTGCTCTGAGGAAATCAACCAGCCATGTGGAGAAGCCCATATGGAAAAAAAATTGCCCTTGGCCATTAGCCTCAGTTAAGCTAACAGCTGGTGGCCAGTACCAACTGCTACCTCTGTGGGGTGGGACCATTAGAACCTTCTACCCTAAAGCCCCAGCCAACCCTAAGAGAAACTACTTCACTCAACAATCCACAAATACATGATAAACAATGAATTGTTGCTATCTTAAGCTACTTTATTTGGGAATGAATTGTTCCATAGCACTGGGTAACCAAAACAAGCTGTCTTGATGTTTGTATGGAACTTGCCAGGCCAAGAGAAGAAAGGCATTCCTCATATGGAGGCATGAGATGGTGTAGTGTATTCAGGTACTGGGTAGGTGATTCAGTATGGGGGGATGAGGGGCGTGAGGCAGCTCCTGGGGCTGGAGAGGCTGGAGGTCCAGATCTTTGCATCCAAAAGTAAGCCAAGAGTCCCCAAGAACATCTCTAGTTTTGATGATCCTCTAAGAGGACTTAATAGCTATGATTTATTACAGCAGAGAGATACAAAGTAGAATCAGCAAAGGGAAAAAAATACATGGAGTGAAATCTGGGGGAACACGTATAAGGACCATTGTTCTTGTTGAGAATCCTCAGCATTCCCTCCAGTGGAGCAGGACACAATTTCCCCAGCCATGAAAGGGAACAACACAAGAACTGCTGCCAACCAAGGAAGCTCATTGCAGACGAAGTGTCCAGACTCTAATGAGGGACTGTGATGGTTAATTTTGTATGTCCACTTGGCTAGGCTGTGGTGCCCCGAAGTTTGTTCAAACATCAGCCTGTGAAGTTTTGCTTTTTGTTTTTAGATGAGACAAACATTTAAAATCAGTAGGCTTGGAGTAAAACAGGTTACTCTCCATAATGTAAGTGGGTCTCATCCAATCAACTGAACAAAGTCTGAGGTTTCTGAATGAATGAGAGGGGAACCCCTGCTGGAGTTTCCAGCCTGCTGTCCTGCAGAATTTGGGCTCCAAACTGCAACTCTGAATTTCCAGCCTGCCAATCTGCCCTACCAATTTTGACCTTGCTAGTCACCTCTGTTTCTCTGTCTGTCTGTCTCTCTCTCTACACCTCTCACTACCCCTCTCCCGCCCCTCCTCCTCCATATTTATCTCTGCTTGGTTCTGTTTCTCTGAAGAACAATGACTAATTCAGGAATGGTCACATAGGCACCCTTTGTCTGGCACGTGCCTGAATTCCAGTCTCCTTGAAGGAAAGCAGGTGTTAAGCATCAACCATAATATTTGTACAAACAAATATTATGTTGAGGCACAGTGAGCTACTCTTATCAGTTAATGGTGAGAATGCTCCTGAAATCCAAGTTCCCAGATGCCAGCAAAGGCCAACCTTGTAAACAGACCCTTATGTGAACACGCAGTGGGGCCTACTCTGGTACCTCTTTTTGTAGAGAAGGTAAGTTTAAATTGAGGTAACAGGGAGTCAATTAATTTTTTAATGGGAATATGTTATTGTACTGAGAGTTTTCAGGAGAGGGTCACAATTGTTTTGTTTCATAAGGATATGGTGGTAAAGGGCTTGGAACAGGGCCTGGCACACAGCAAATGCCCAGTCACTATTAGTCTTTGCTGCTAAGTGAGGGTCAGTGGCCCTGCTGGTGCTGCCCCCATCCATTAATGTGTACACACATTCCCCCATTGACCTGGCAAAATAGTGTCCCCCAACAGACTGCCCTGATTCATAGTGTCCCTCTTGTAGGTTTGCCCCTAGTCTCCAGGTCTCCTGAGATGCCACAGAAGTATGCTGTCTCGTCACAGGTCAACCCTTCCATTCTGTGAAGTTCCTCCCCCTCCAAGTCTTCTTTTATCTAGGTTAATCATTTGTAGTCCCCAGAGCTGATCTCTGCAGGCCCTGGCTGCTAACCCCTTGGCCATCCTTGTCTGTGTCCTGCAAGTGCACTGCCAACGTAAGGGCACAGTCATTTAGGACAGTCTTGTGATTGTCCCTTCATGTCTGCTGAGACAGGCCAGTCAGGTGGCCACAGGACCAGGCTCCTCTGCCAAGGGCTACCCCCAGGTAACCCAGGTATTACAGATGCTGAGCTTCCCAAGAAGGGCACACCCTAGGAAAGGTAAGCCCAGCAGTCCCCTCGCATCTCCATGAGCCAACTACAGCAATGTGCCTTGTCACAGGTAGGAGAGGGCAGATGGTGACTCATCCCACATGGGCAATGCTCCACAACCTTTGGACCACAGTTGGACTTAGAATTTCCTGTTAAACTTCTAGTCAATGTTTCTGGGATGCAAATAAAGTAAATCAAATCTCAAGGAAGGGCTGGGGCTGGGGCTCAGCGGTAGAGCGCTTGCCTCGCATGCGTGAGGCCCTGGGTTCGATCCTCAGCACCGCATGCAAAGCAACAAAATAAAGACATTGTGTCCATCTACAACTAAAAAAAAATGTTTAAAAAAAAAATCTCAAGGTATACAAACACTTATAATACTAATACATAATAATAAATAACAAATAAATAAATAATACCAAAATACTATAGCTACTGATGTTGATGAATGATTATAATAAGAATAATCACTAACATGCCAGATACAGTGGTGCATGCCTATAATCCCGGCAGTTTGGGAGGCTGAGGCAAAAGGATTGAAAGTTCGAGGCTAGCCTCAGCAATTTAGGGAGACCCTAAGCTACTTATTTATGTCTCAAAATAAAAACGTAAAAAAAAAAGGGTGGAGATGTGACTCAGTGGTAAAATGCCCCTGAGTTCAATCCCCAGGACCCTAACACTTAACCCCCAACAAAAAAAAGAATAATCACTAACAGTTAGGAATTGATTATGTGTTCATGCACTAGGTCATCTAACCTCACAACAGTTGTGACAGGGACAAGGTTATTGGCATGAAGAGCCACCCTTCTTCATTAGCCAGCTCCCTTACCCCCATTCCAAGGTGGACTCTAGGTTTGCCTGCTGGACTGCAGGCCCTTTACTGTGATCATTAGTGAAGTTTTCGAATGAAAGGGGCCTAAAGGCTAAAGTGCTGCAAATTTTATTTATTTTATCTGGTATTGGGGATGAACCCAGGGACGTTTTACCACCGAGCTGCATCCCCAGTCCATTTATTTATTTGTTTATTTATTTGTTTGTTTGTTTGCTTATTTGACAGGGTCTCACTGAGTTGTTTAGGTCCTTACTAAGTTTCTGAGGCTGGCCTTGAACTTGTAATCCTTCTGCCTCAACATCTCAGGTCTCTGGGATTACAGGCGTGTGCCACTATGTGCAGCCTGATATATGTTTTGAAGAGCCATGGAACTTCTTCCAGAATGCAGCTGGTCCACAAGGGCAGAAAAGAGGTCCAAAGAGAAGTGGAGGTGAGAGAAGATGGATCCAGCCCAGGATAGAGATGTGGAAAAGAGAGAGGAGAGATTTGGGAGAGGAGTAGATTTGAGGACAGGGGTCTGAGGTAAAGAGGGTATTTAGGGGATTTTGACTGACTCAGTAGCTCTCTCTGCCACCTCTTTGGTAAAGATCTACATACATTTACATTTCTTTTCAAGATTTTTGTTTGTTAGTTTTTGTTTTTTGGTTCTGAGGATTGAACCTAGGGGTGCTTACCCACTGAATCACATCCCCAGTCCTTTCGTTTTTCATTTTGAAACAGGGTTTTGCTAAAGGTTGTATCTACAGTTGGAAATAGATAATTTGGGGGATTCTGATGAGTCACACTGAGTGTGGCGGTGAGGAAACAGGAGAGAGAGCACCACTGTTCAGAGAGGGGAAATGGGTTTATCATGTGATATTCCGTCAGCCTTTTCTGGGTAACAAACCATGAAGCAGAAATTTGTTTTCTTTCCAGTTCTGTGAGCTTCTCTGTTGGCCTCGGTTGTATGTTAATTTCAGCTGGGTTGTCTGGGTAGGAAGGCCCAGGAGTGCCTCATCTCCACATCTGGAAGTTGGTATTGGCTGTTGGCTGAGTCACCTTGATCCCTCTCCATATGGCTTTTCGCTGTCCAACAGGCTAACCAGTTTCCTCGCACAGAGGTCTCAGGGCAGTATTCTATGACAGTGGAAGAGACGTGTAAGGACTCCCAAGGGCAGGGCCCAGATCTCAAATAGCATCACTTCCACTGAATCTGTTGGCCAAAGCAGGTCACAAGGCCAGTTGAGATTTGAGAAGATCATTGAATGCCTCTCTTGTTGGAAGGAGAAGCAGAGACTCATTGCAAAGAAGTGTGGGAGGGCTTGTTTCAGACATCTTTGAAAACAATATTCCATGACTGAGCAATTTGGGCAGAGGTGTAACTTTACCACTCAGCATTGTGCGTGTAGCTAGAGTTTTGTGCAATTTCCAAAATAGATAGGGATAACATAATTTCCATGTCCCTGGATTTCCTGGCTAGAAAGGGTTCACAGAGGGGTAGATTTTTAAATTATTGATGACTACTGGCTTTTCTCTCCATCTAATAATGCCATAAAGATTCTACCTTAAAACTTGGTGAATTCTTTTGATGAGTATTTTTTAAGCACCTGGTGTGTACAGGGCATTGTGCTAGGTTCCAAGGATATAGCAGCAAACATACATGTATGGTCTCTACTCTCCTGGTAATTTTTCCATGGAAGTGAAAGAAGCATTAAGCAATTAATTATAGAGTTAGGTATTTTATTACTGTGGTATTAGGTGTTGCAGGAGAAGGGAAGCATGCATAGAAAAAAATCTAAGCAGAAACTCTGACCTGGGTCAGGGTCAAGGGAAACTTCCTTAATCCTGAGAAACAAATAGGCATTATGCAGGCTTATGGGGTGGGGGGAAGGTGTAAAAGGGAACAAACATCTAGGACAGAAGAAACAGCATGGGTGAGGTCCTAGACAAGAAGCCTGCATGCTTGAGGAACTGAGCAGTAACAGCAAAGGGGGGAGCTGGCCAGATGAGACTGGAGAACAGGCAAAGGCCGGATCATGCAGGGTGTGTAGACAATGTAAAGGGTTTTATTCTGTCCTGAGAGCAATAGAAATGTGTAGGCCTGAACTATGGACTGAACTATGCTCCTGCAAAATCTATAGGTTAGAGTCTTAACCCTTAATATGATTATATTTAGAGATAGGCACCTACAGAGGAGGTCACAGGGCAGGGCTGGTGTTCTTAGTAAAAGAGGAAGAAATACCAGGAAAGCACATGCACAGAGGAAAGGTCATGCATATAAGGACACAGAAAGAAGTTGACTAACTACAAGCCAGGAAGAGAAGGTTCACCACAAACCAATGCTGATGTCACATTGATCTTGAACCTCCAGCCTCCAGACTGAGAGAAAATAAATTTTTGTTGTTTAAGCCATTCAGTATATTTTGTTACAGCAGCCATAGGACACCAATACAGAACGTGATATAGTGAGGTTTATGCTCCTTAAACAATTTATGCAGGATTGCCTGCAGGGTTTGATAAAACTCAGATTGCTGGTACCCTCCTCCAGAGTTTCTGATTTGGTTGTCTAATTGGGACTCAAGAAAATGTGCATTTGTCACAAGGCCCAAGTTGCTGTGCTAGTCAGGGTTCTCCAATAAACAGAACCAATAAAGTATGTGTATGTGGCATGTTTATCTCTCATAAGAAATTGGCTCATATGATGATGGAGGCTGACAAGACCCAAGATCTGCAGCCAGAAAACTGGAGACTCAGGAGAGCCACTAGTGTCACTCCAGTCTAAATATCTACAGGCTTGAGACTCAAGAAGAGCCAATGTTTCAGTTCAGGTGTGAGGGCAGGGAAAAAAAAATCCAGCTTAATGGCAGTCAGACTGGAGGAGTAGGATCAGTTTTTTGTTTTATTCACAATTTCAATAGATTGGATGGGGCCTGCCTGCATTGAAAAGGGGCATCTGCTTCACTCAGTTTACAGATTTAGCAAGTTGTTTTTTATTTATTTGTTTATTTCAGTGCTAGGGATTGAACCCAAGGATTTGTACATGCTAGGCAAGTGTGCTATCACTGAACCATATCCCCAGCTGTCAGTCTACAGATTCAAACATTGATCTCAGCCAAAACACCCTCATGGACACACCTCAACCAAATATCTGGGCACCATGTGACCCAGTCAAGTTGACACAAAACTAACCATTACAGATGCTGCTGCTGAGGTCTGACCAGCTTGGAAATCAATGTTTCAGAGGCTCTGTTTCCTTTTGTGAAGAATTCAAGCCACTATCCCCACAACTTAAAGGGGTGAGCAGTGGCCATACTTGGCAACTGACAGGCCATGAAGTGTAACTTGTCCTTGGACAAGTGGATGGAATCCTATACTGCCTGTCACAGGATCACATGGGCCACCTCATCTCCCTGGGCTTGAGCCCCTTTGGAGTTCATAGATAAAATGCAAGGACATACTAATGCTAAAAAATTATTGGCCATTTATCTAAAATTCAAATTGAACTGAGCATCCTCTCTTTATTTGCTATACTTGGAACACTGACTTTCTTTCTTTCTTTTCCTTTGTCTTTTCCTTCCTTCCTTCCTTCCTTCTTTTCTTTCTTTCTTTCTTTCTTTCTCTCTCTCTCTCTCTCTCTCTCTCTTTCTTTCTTTCTTTCTTTGTACTGGAGTTTGAACCCAGGGGCACTTTACCACTGAACTACACCCCCAGCTCTTCTTAATTTTGAGACAGAGTCTCACTAAGTTGCTTAGGGATAAGTTAACTGAGGTTGGTCTTGAATTTGCGATCTTCCTGCCTCAGCCTCCTAAGCTGCTGGTATTATAGGCATGTACCACCATGCTCAGCTTCAGATTTCTTTCTTTGTTAAATGGTATGTCAGTGAAGTCAAGTCATAGGATCTGGCAGGCTATACTGACAGGACAGGCCACTGCTGCTGTATCAGAAAGACTACTTTCAGGCCAGGCCATGTAAGGAAAGCAAAACTAGAGATAAGCTGTCCCTCTCACCCATCCTCACTCCCCACCCCCACCCTGAGGAAGTCTAGCCTTCTAGCCATAGACCAGGTAGGGGACATGAGGTGGCCTGAGGAGAGCATGGAAGATGTCATAGCTCACATTAAGCACTGGAGAGTGGCCCGCTCAGACCAACACTGACACCAGTAGTAAACAGGAAATTTCCTCCAGCCTCAGGCTTCCTGCTCTTCTCGCATGGGTTAAGAAGATTCTAAACTAGTATTCAGAGGAGCAGGTGGTACGGCATTGGGCAACCCCAGGATGGAGCACTAACTCCTGACCCAGAGGAGCTTCAGGTTTCCCAGCCTCTTGGCCAGAGGAGGCCTCTATACACACTCCTCCTCCCAATGCTGGGTCTCAGACCAGACAGAGAACCCCAAATCTGGTTTGCAAGAAGAGGAGCTTCCTAGCAGACCCTAGGAGTGCCCAGAGGGAGGTGAGGCACTGGGTAGGTACACTTCCCAACCTGGTGATCTCCCAGCTGCTTATACCACAGGCAGACAACGTGTGGCTGTTTCCTGGCTGCTCCAGGCACCTCTCTGTTCTATAGAGTCCTGTGAATTCCCTGGTGATAGGAAGGGCAGAGCAAGAGAGAGTGTCTCCACCCATGCGCCTCCTCCCTGCCTCCTCCTTCTAAAAGTCCAAAGTCAAAACTAGAGGATTGAGGGGAAGCACAGGCCAGCTCATAGCCTCAGGTCATTACCGCTGAGAGACGTGGTGGGACAAGACCCTTTTTTCTTTAGAGCCCCATGAAGGCACAAGGCTAAAGGAAAGAGAGAACCCTGGCCCAACAGGCAAACCAGTGGCTTCTTGTCAGCTCTTTTTTTTTTTTTTTTTTTTGGTACTGGAGAATGAACACAGGGGCACTCAACCACTGAGCCACATCCCCAGCCCTATTTTGTGGTTTTTTTATGTAGAGACAGGGTCTCACTGAGTTACTTAGCGCCTCTCTGTTGCTGAGGCTGGCTTTGAACTCGCGATTCTCCTGTCTCAGCCTCCCTAAGTGCTGGGATTACAAGCGTGAGCCACGGCGCCCAGCTTATTTTGTGTTTTATGTAGAGACAGGGTCTCACTGAGTTGCTTAGAGCCTCGCCATTGCTGAGGGTGGCTTTGAACTCGCGATTCTCCTGTCTCAGCCTCCCTAAGTGCTTGCCAGCTCTGTCACAGACTTGCTGCCTGGCAGGTCATTTAACTGCTCCAAGCCTCAGTTTCCATTTCTGAACAGTAGAGATGGGACACTGCCCTGTCTGCCTCCTTGGGCTAGTCTAGGAAGCAACGACCTGTGAAAGAGTCTTGTGAACTGTTAATTAATACGAGTTAAGACTCCTTTAGTCACAGTGGGAGAAACCAGACATTAAATAAGTGAGGCCAAAGGGACATTCATAGCTGAAGACAGGAAGAGGGATGCCCTCTCCCCTCGCCTCTCATCGAGCATCTCAGGGTCTTGCTTTGTCAGTCCGTTTTCTCCACGGGCCTGGAGCCAGCTTTACCTCTGAAGATAACTGCTGTTTTCTCCTGGTACCAACCTGAACAATCCCAGGGAGGGCCCTGATGGGTCTAGCTTAGGTCACATGCCCACCCAAAGATATGGGACACTCTTCTAGGAGGACATATTGGAGAGCTGGGAAGCTCTGTTTTTCCAAAGTTAATAAGGTATAATGCCCTATGGTGGCAGGGGATGTGCTGGGAAGGCAGCATTGTGGAGATAATGTTTTATTAAATAGCATTAGTATCATCATCAACATCAACATCAGACATTTGCCATATTTTTTCTTTTTTTATTCTAATTAGGTGTACATGACAGCAGAATGCATTTTGGTTCATTGTACACAAATGGAGCACAACTTTTCATTTCTCTGGTTGTACACAATATAGAGTCACATCATATGTGCAGTCATACATGAACCTAGGGCATTGTTGTCCATCTCATTCCACCATCTTTCCTGCCATTTGCCATATTTTTCTAATTCCAATTGTCCTTGGGCAAAATAGCATGGTGGCTAAGGCCAATAGCTCTGGAGATTTCGCTTTTACCACTTTCTGTGTGGTATTGGGTAAGTGGCCTAACCTTCCTGCACCTCAGTTCATAAGTCAGTGAAGATTAAATGAGTTGGTACATGAATAGTGTGAAGAGTCATGCTTGGTTCCTGCCAGGTGTTCACAAGTATTGTCTATTGTTACTGTCAAAGAAAAAGTGACAGTGCCTGGGAATCCCAATGTAAGAAACAGCCTGGAGCAAAACCACTGCTCCCCACTTAAACCCCAACTTCCCTCCAGACAGACTTACAACTCTGGAAGTTTGAGAAAGACTTACTGAGCTCTGCAGTAAGCCCTGAGAGTTACGACAGTTGATAGACACATCTCTTTTCTAGAAATTTGTTGCCAAGTAAGGAGACAAATATATGAAGAGTTCATTCAGCACTGGATAGCAGTGTGTATGCCGGTTTCTGTGTTAACTCACAGCAGGGAACTTGGTCCAAAAAGGCTGCCTGAAACAACACTTTCACTAAAGTCTGGAGTTTGGACATGAGTTTGCCAAGGGAAGATGGGTGGGGCCTGGTGCTGTAGTTAGCTATGGAGTCTCACCCACAGACCCACACTTCTCTGCTTGGGGCTGCTAGGGCTGGAACTATGCCATTTACATGTCACCTCTGCCCAGAAAGTTCTGTTAGGCTGCTGTCGAAGCAGCATCAAGAGACCTAACAGCAAGAAGAATGAAGGGATCTGTTTCTCTTTGCTTTCTATCCTGCCAGCTCTCCCCAGCCAGAGCCCTTCACTCCAGAAGCTCCGGTTGATACCTCCAGCTTCGTCAGCCTTGGCAACCGGAAGCCACAGGGAGCAACTGGCAGAGCTAGAACTGAGAGGCAGAAACGCCCACCATGGTGTGGGGGCATAGTTTAAATCAATGGGCAGGTAGCATCAGGAAGCTTCCCAGTGGACAAAAGATGAGGTCAGGTGTGCGGACAGACCTCATGTCCATTGGGTACCAAAAAGGGGCAACTGGGAACAGAAGCCAGCCTGGTGCAGTCCAGAACAAAAACCCCTAGCCAGAACCAACACCCCAGGCTATGGGAGAATGGGGCCCATCATGGAGGGCCTGGACAGGGAGCTCTAGAGCCAGGGCAGAGAACCAAAAACCTTCTCTGTGTTCCAAGCCCTAATGGCATTTTCAGACGTCACTGTGGCCTCCAAATCCTAGCAGCCAGACCCAGGCCCAGAACTCTGAGTGTGGTGGGCTGGGGGAGGGCAACTGTCAAGACAGGAGTTGGTATCTGCACCTCCAGACAAGAGGCTGGTCCTATCTTCTGGATAACTGGGAGCCAGCATGGACCAAGCTACCTCCTATTATCCCCATATTAAGAGGGAAATTCTGGAAAAAATTCCTATGTAGTACATTCTTGATTCTTGGGTGTGGAATTTGACGTCCAGTGCAAGGACCGAAATAGGCAGCTGAGGAGCCCATAAAGACACAAATGCTGATGTGGCCCAATGAGTGTGTCAGCCCTTTGGAAGTTCTCTTTGGGGAAGTCCTTATATGTCACCTGGCTTGCATTTCAGTCCCTGTGCGCTCCATCGAGCTAGACAGTCCTATGCTCCTACCTAACTCTGGACAGCAATTCGAGGAGTAGCTGAAGCCACTAAGGTAAGGTGCAGATCTGATGGCCTCACTATGTCCAAGCCTAGCCAGGGACCCTTCTTGAGACCCATAGAGCAGTCAGCCATTCCAAGATATGGCCTCCTCACAGGTCGGTTCCTGCCCAGCTGCCCGCCCTGGACGTTTTTGCATTGTCATGGGCTCATGCGGATGGACTTCTGCTCTAGAAATAAGAAGAATTCTCAGCGGGGTGCAGTGGCGCACACCTGTAATCCCAGCACTTTGGGAGTCTAAGACAGGAGAATCACGAGTTCAAAGCCAGCCTCAGTAAAGGCAAGGCGCTAAGCAACTCAGTGAGACCCTGTCTCTACATAAAAAAAAAAAAAAAAAAAAACCACAAAATAGGGCTGGGGATGTGGCTCAGTGGGTGAATATCCCTGAGTTCAATCCCAGGTACCAAAAAAAAATTCTCTGCCCCAGTCACTTTAATAAGAAGGTAGCCGCTATTTTTCACTAAAGGGATTAAAAATTACAACATAAACATCATTTGAACAATTATATACCAATAAAAAATGTGGGAAAAAAAATGAAATACAGTGCAGAGAAGCCCTACCTCCTGTGCACTGTCAGGGCCTTCCACAGTGCATGCCTGTCACCACCACAGAGCACACCACCAGCCCCTTATGCAGTGATCTTTCCAGGTTTGTGGCACAGTGGCAGCCATTGCCATGGCCAAGAAGCCTGGGATGGGCTGCCACCTAGCAGCCTGGGCAAGCATCACAAGCAAACCTGGCAACACTAGAAAATTAATATTTGTATCATCCAAAAAACAAAGGGTTCAAAGTAACAACTGTTTACTTCCCTGTTTACTTGCTAAGGCAGTAGTTAGGTGGGCGTGACAAACCGAGAAAATGCCAGAGGTGTGTGTGTGTCCGTGTCTGTTCTGGGAGACAGTTTTAAAACTGGCCTTGGAGATTTCTGTGAGAAATCTCATTTCCTTAAGCAGTTTATTTGTGGCATCAGAAACTTCTGTCTTCAACACTCTTACTTTCACGACTTCAATTTCCGCCTTTACTTCTAAAAAGCATCTCTCCTGACTTAGTCTTTAAGCTCCAGGCATACAGACTCACCTAACTAGCTCCACAGGGAAGGCCCCTGGCAAAAGAATCAAGTACAGGGGCTGGGATTATGGCGCAGTGGTAGCGTGCTCGCCTAGCACGCAGGAGGCACTGGGTTCGATCCTCAGCACCCCATAAAAATAAAATAAAGATATTGTGTCCACCTACAACTAAAAAAAATAAATATTTAAAAAAAAAAAGAGGGGGCGGTTCCAAGATGGCGGCCTAGACGGACGCTGTGGTCAGTCTCTCCAGAGCCAGAGGTTGAAGTTGTGGAAATACCATCTCCCAGCCAGCTTCTGGATATCATCATACAGCTACCCGGGCAGGAATTTCACTTGCGCGTGTAAGCAGGGCCACCAGCCAGCAGCCATAGCCACAAGCAGAGTGACTTCAGGAGCAAGCGGCGGCGGAGCTCAGCCTCAGCGGCTCAGCCCAGGGCTCGCCCCGGGCGGGGCCTGCTTCTACAGGGGTTCCTGGCTCCAACGCCCACCCAACCAGGCAGGGCCCCTAGCAGTTGCTCCCGTGGACACACGGCCCCAGCCGCTAGCCACTTGGGTGCCCAAATTCAGGGTAAGAGTCGCTCCAGAGACCCCAGCGGAGACAGCCCGCCGCACTTCCGCTCCAGAGCTCCGGTGCACCGGCAGGAGCCGCAGAGGGCCCAGATCCGCCCG
>PVHX01004205.1:0-120194 GCA_004024805.1 Geosciurus inauris | reverse complement strand
ATCAACTAAAGTTTGTGTTATTCTACTGTGAAAAGTGACATATATATCACAGCTAGAGACCTATTTGAAGTTAGAAACAAAGAGAAAAATTAGAATGCTCACTAAGTGGATTTCTATTTTTGTATTTAAATTCTCAAAATTAGTATTAGTTTCTGCCTTGATTATGATCATTAATAAATGAAAATATATTCACACCAGTCATACTTAGCTATCAATTTTTATGTAATAACACCTCTGTTTATGAAAGGCTTTAATTAAACAAACAAGAAGTATACACAGAACTCATCTGATGTGTTTACTTATCATTTTATAAGCTGTGAATAAACAATGTTCAGTCATAATTAATATATGGTTGTGAATAAATAAAGCTGTGAATCTACATATGTATTTTTCTCTTTAATTTTCTTGAAAAGTTCATGATAGTTTTGGTTAGAGCTCTGTTGTGCAGGATTTTTCCATGTAACTAACCTTAATGTCTCCCTCACCTTTTTTTCAATGATTTTCCAATTAAATCAAATTAATATAATCTTTACTGCAGACATTTTCTGTGAGTAGATACCAACTATAATAATTTCAGTATCCTGCTCAAATGTGTATTTGGTTCTTTTGTTTTCCTTTAAATATTGCCAGATTAGGTTTTCTGAAAATATAACTCTTAAAAAAACATTTCCACATGACCAGTGAATTCATCTAAATTTTTGGTGTATAGAACATTTTGCACCCTTTTGAATAGAACAAAGAGTCACTTTTAACATCTCATGTAATCATATGATGAGATCAAACAGTAATGAAAGTGGAGTTACCTCAGCAACCATTGGCAGCTCACAAATGATCCAAGCAAATGGCTGCACCTTTCCTGCCTTACAAAACCATAAGCAATGTGTATACTTTAAACTTTAAGAAAATTTGTGTATTTAGAGACAATAGAATGGAAGACCCTAGAAAAAGCGCAAAGATCTTAGCCAACTTAATTCTTCAACATGCCCCCTACAGTATGATCTCATCATCTAGGAAAACTCCTGCTCAAAAATTCTTCTGTTTAAAAATATAAGCCTTTCTCAGTTTTTCTATCTTTTTTTTTTTGTTGGTTCTTTTTAGTTACACATAGCAATAGGATTCATTTTAACATAATTATAAAAGCATGGAATATAATTTGTCCTTATTCAGTCACCAGTGCTTCCCCCTTCCTTCTCTTCTCTCCCCCTGTTCCCTTCCCTCTATTCTACTAATTTTCTATTATTTGCTTGTAGATTTTTAAATTAGTATCTCGTGGATGTACATAATAGTGAGATTCACTGTGGTATATTTATGTATGTACATAGGAAAGTTAGGTCAGATTCATTCCACTGTCTTTTCCTATCCCATCCCACATCCCTTCATTACTCTTTGTCTACTCCACTGATCTTTCTTCTATATTTTTTTAAATATTTTTAGTTATACATGGACATAGTGTCTTTATTTTGTTTTATTTTTTTTTATATGGTGCTGAGGATCAAACCCAGTGCCTCACGCATGTGAGGGAAGCGCTCTGCCACGGAGCCACAACCTCAGCCCATCTTCTATATTTTTTATCTCTGTCCCCCTTATTTTGGACTAGCTACCACACATCAGAGAAAACCTTCGACTTTTGACTTTTGGGGACTGGCTTATTTCACATGGCATGATAATGTCCAGTTCTGTCCTTTTACCAGCAAATGCCTTTTTTGTCTTTGTCTTTGTGGTTGAGTAGTACTCCATTGTGTATATATACCACATTTTCTTTATTCATTCATCTGTTGAAGGGTACTATAGTTTGGCTATTGTGAATTGTGCTGCTATAAACATTAATAGGGTAGCTGTGTCACTGTAGTATGCTGATTCTAATCCTTTGGATATATACTGAGGAATGGGATAGCTGAGTCATGATGGTTCCATAGATAGTTTTCTGAGGAATCGCCATATTGCTTTTCAGAGTGGTTAGATCAATTTGCAGTCCCACCAATAATTTATGCGTGTACTTTTTTCCATATCTTCACTATGCTTTTTGTTACTTGTATTCTTGATAATTGGCATTCTGACTAGAGTGAGATGAAATCTCAGTGTAGCTGTAATTTGCATTTCTCTAATTGCTAGAGATGTTGAACATTTTTTAACATTTGCTGACCATTTGTATTTCTTCTTTTGAGAAGTGTCTGTTTTCTTGCTCCATAAAAAGTATAGAGCAAGCCTCTCTTTTCAAGGAGACCACAGAGGCTATTTCAGAGATCTCTACTAGTTCTAGAGAGTACAATTTAAAAGCCACTTTTTAAAAACTGAATCTTAATTTTTGCTTAGTGAAACCCATAATTTAAAAACAATAAAGGGGGCAGTTAGAAATTAATTAGCAAACTCATAAACTAAAACTGAGCAAATTTATCATAAAAGTAAGAATTCACATGAAACCAAGTAAATGTTACCACCCATTTTACATTTTCTCTTTGGTGTCCTTTCTTTTCAGTACCAGCTTAGCATATGTTTTTTTGCTATAGTTTGGCTATTTTATCTCCAGCATCACTTTGGTCTATGTCAACTCCCATGCCCCACAATCTAGCCCCACCTTTGTGGCCCATCTGTAGTGATGAGCAGTATGTTTGCTGTGGTCATTTTGTTGAAAGTTTAATTTAATGTAGTTTTTTAACCCAGGCTTTGTTTATGTCTCTTGTTTGTCTTTTAATTTGAAATTTAATCTTACCCCCCCTCCCTTAGGATGAAAGGCAAGACACTAGCTCAGAAGGAGTATCCAATGTGGAGGATCAGAATGACTCTGATTCTACACCACCCAAAAAGAAAATGCGGAAGACAGAAAATGGAATGTATGCCTGTGACTTATGTGATAAGATATTTCAGAAGAGTAGCTCATTGTTGAGACATAAATATGAACACACAGGTAGGTTAATGAACATTAACATGCAATCATTTTTAAAAGTGCCTATGATACGATATATGCACTTATTTTGTCCACATCCACTTATGGTGAGTGTATACTATATTAGTATAAATACAGTAGCCATTAATAAAATTATGGGACAGTGGAGAAAGTTATAAGGAGATAGAATCAGGCTTCATAGAAGAACAAGGTGCTTTATAAGCACACTCAGCATACTATCTTACAAAGTCATGGGCCCTTATTACTTGAAGGTTTCAGGTATATCTTTTGTATTTTAGGGATAACTTCTGCCTAATAGATTAGACAAGATGATTATAAGATCCCTTCCAAATCTGAAATTCTATAATTCCTCCATAAAATATGCTTCTTGGACTAACTCTGGAATTGCTAAACTGTGGTTCACAGGCCAAATTGTGGGCCTCTGCCTGTTTTCTATGTCTTGCTAAGAATTTTTTTATATCCTTTTTAATGATTGAAACAGATGAAAAGAATAATAGTATTTATAGCATGTAAAAATAATTTTAAAAAACAAGTTTTAGCATTACTACCTATAATTGTATTGGAACATAGCCATACCCATTCCTTTGCATGCTGTCTATGACCACTTTCCTACATCTATAATGGCAGAATAGAGTAGCTGCAGCAGAGACCATTTGGCCAGCAAAGCCTAAAGTATTTACTATGTGACTTTTGCAGAAAACATTTACTCCTGGCCCATCTAGTTTCTCTTATCCAGTAAAGTGCTGGTAAATTTTAACAACTGATTCTTTGAAGGGTTAGGGAAGCCCTTATGTGTAGTGCTTGCAGATTTCTGTGGGCTAAATATTCCTACCATGGCTGATTTCAAGCTTGAATCTGTTTTAAATCAGCTTACAGAATTCCTAATAATTTAGCAGTAGACTCTTTCTAGCCAAATGTAACACTCCACTGTAGAAAGGACTGGATTTATCATGAGCTCTTTAATCCTCTGCCTTCTCTACCGTCTACCTGCCTTTTTGACTACAGTATCCGTATATTTTGAAAGTCAATATTCATTTATTGTAAAATTTACATTAAACATAGAGGGATACATCCTTATCACAGATACACACACATCTGTTTCACATATACTCTTTTGATTGTGTATTTCAAATATTTCATGATTAAAAAATGTTTAAATATTAGCATCCTGTGATTATAACTCATAGTTATATCTGGCAATCTCTGCTTGATGTGACTTACTCTGTAAGGAGTAAATGTAAATGTATTGAGAAAAATAATCCAAAAATTGCTCTGTATTTGTAAATTCTAGGATTTATTTTTTCCATATTTTTTATTGGTTCTTTTTAGTTATACATGACAGTAGAATCTATTATGATATAATTATACAGGCATGGAATGTATCTTATTCTAATTAGTACCCCCACTCTTGTGAGTGTACATGATGGTGGAATTCACTTAGGTATTTTCATATATGTACATAGGAAAATTATGTTAGATCCATTCTACTGTCTTTCCTATTTCTATTCCCCATATACCTTCCTTCATTCCCCTTTGTCTAATCTACTGAACTTCTTTTCTTCCCCTCCCCCTCCTTATTGTGGTTTAGCTTCCATATTTATCTCTGGTATTCTTATCATGTGTGCTAATTGATGCTAATTCATTCAATGTGAAAAGATATCAAGAACTGTTTTCCCTTCTTTAGACTATAGATTCAAAAATACATGGAGTGACATTTGGGCAGTTCTTAGTTAAAAAGTAGTGTTACATAAGAAAAAGCTCTCTCACAAGAAGCCCCTTGTTACACATTCCTGTAGGTGTTTTCAGTGAGATTTGAGGAAATTACAAGAAGCCCCTTGTTACACATTCCTGTAGGTGTTTTCAGTGAGATTTGAGGAAATTAGAAAATCTACTTTGGACAAGAGTTAAATATTAGTATGTAGCAAAATTAAAAATATATTTGAGAAATATGCTATACCTAAAAATAAGAACAAATCATTTCTACATTTGTTAGTGTTAATGACTTGATAGCACTGAAGTTGGACATTATCAACCCTGATTATAATCCAGTTGTCAGTTCTTTTCATGTCTGGACAGTAGCATATCTCAACAGCATTTCTCAAGTTCATGCATTCTCAATAGGGGCAAGGTTGCCCTCAAGGGGCAAAAGAGACTTAGATATTATAATAGTTCGTGGTTTTCTTAAGGACCTCAATGTATCAACTGTGTGTGTATGTATGTATATGTATAAATATATAAATACACATATATATGAGTTTTGGCATATATAAAAAGCATAGATGAGGCATTAAAATTTCATTAGGACAGAGGTTGTGACAAGGAAAAGAAAAGTCTAAAAAGAGTCCCTAAGAAGGAAAGTAAAGAAAAAGCAGGTTGAGAAACACCTTTATTCCTCCTTGTCCCCAGAGTGTTTATTGCCAAATAACAAATTAGAGCTTCACATTTTTTATATTCCATGTTCGCATATTTTTTATATATTAAGGTCATGATGCTTGTATGTTTGGAATTTCAGTTTTATGTATTCCCTATTGATCTTCTCAGAGATAAGACTAAATTTTGACTCTGAATGGTCATACTGAATTTTCTTTTATAAATGACAAACCAGATCAACATCATACAGAACAGTTTGGGACCTGGAAGTTTTTAAAATATGGAAGTATAGCCCTACCCTTCCCACAACCTAAAGTGCCCCCAGCTCTTACAAAAACTCTATTAATATCACCACTTTATTTCACAACCTTGTTCTATCTTGCAGGTAAAAGACCTCACGAGTGTGGAATCTGTAAAAAGGCATTTAAACACAAACATCATTTGATTGAACACATGCGATTACATTCTGGAGAAAAGCCCTATCAATGTGACAAGTGTGGAAAGCGCTTCTCACACTCGGGATCTTATTCTCAACACATGAATCACCGCTACTCATATTGCAAGAGAGAAGCAGAAGAACGAGACAGCACTGAGCAGGAAGAGGCGGGGCCAGAGGTCCTGACCAGTGAGCATGCTCGTGCTAGGGCGTCGCCCTCGCAGGTCGACTCGGATGAGAGAGAGAGTTTGACGAGGGAAGAGGATGAAGACAGTGAAAAAGAGGAAGAAGAGGAGGAGGATAAAGAGATGGAGGAGTTACAGGAGGAAAAGGAATGTGAAAAACCACAGGGAGATGAGGAAGAGGAGGAGGAGGAAGAAGAGGCAGAAGAAGAGGTAGAAGAGGCAGAGAATGAGGGAGAGGAAGCAAAAACTGAAGGTCCAGTGAAGGATGATGGAGCTGTAAGTCAAGCAAGCAGCTTAGAACAAAAAGTAAGCGAGAACAGCGAGCAAGTGTCAGAAGAAAAAACAAATGAAGCCTAATCGTTTTTCTAGAAGGAAAATAAATTCTAATTGGTAATGAAGTCTGTTCTATATTATCCATGCTTTTCATGGAAACACAGTAACCTGTATACTGTGATTCCTGTTCACTACTGTGTAAAGTAAAAACTAAAATCTTAAAAAAAAAAAAATACAAAATACAAAAAAAAACAAAAACAAAAAACAAAAAACACTCAAAAAAAAAAAAAATCCGGGTGTGCCTGAACCTCAGACCTAGTAATTTTTCATGCAGTTTTCAAAGTTAGGAACAAGTTTGTAACATGAAGCAGATTAGAAAACTTTAATGACTCGGAAAGCAAAGATTTAACAGGTTAAAGGAAACTGATTAATTAGATAAGCATCTGGCATTGTTTCATTTTATCAGTATTATCACTTATGTTGGTTTATTCTTATGCTGTACAATTGGGAGAAATTTTATAATTTTTTATTGGTAAACATATGCTAAATCCGCTTCAGTATTTTATTATGTTTTTTTAAATGTGAGAACTTCTGCACTACAAAATTCCCTTCACAGAGAAGTATAATGCAGTTCCAAACCGTGCTAACTACCTTTTATAAGTTCAATGTAGAAGGTGGTAATTTCTAATATTTAGACGTCATAGTGGAGCATATTATCATTTAAAGTGTATTGTTAGCCTTAAGGAAGCAGCCGATAGAAGAACTGAAGTTTCTTACTCATGTGATTTAAAATGGAGTTCAAAAGATTGTCGTTGAGTTCTGATTGCAGGGACTAACAGTGTTGATACTGGTAAGGACAGCAGTCGTCAGAATCAGTGTTCGTGATTGTGTTTGAGTATGTGGTAACAAATATGAAGGATATGATATGAAGCTTTGTATCTCCTCTGGCCTTAAGCAAGACCTGTGTGCTGTAAGTGCCATTTCTCAGTATTTTCAAGGCTCTGACCCGCCTTCATTCAGTGTGTGGCCTACAATAACTAGCATTTGTTGATTTGTTTGTTGTATTAAAATTCCCAAATAAAACCTAAAACCACTGACTCTGTCAGAGAAACTGAAACACTGGGACATTTCATCCTTTAACTCCTCAGTATTCATTTTGTGTTAATTGACTTTCAGAATTTCTCTACAGAAACGAAAGGGAAATTTTCTAATCTGCTTTACCCATGTACTTCCATTTCAGACATGGACATGCCATTGTTATTTGGCTCATAACTATTTCCAAATGTTAGTTATTATGGACCCAGTTTATTAACAACATTAGCTGATTTTTACCTATCAGTATTATTTTATTTCTTTTAGTTTATAGATCTGTGCAACATTTTTGTACTGTATGTCTTCAAACCTGGCAGTATTAATACCCTTCTTACTGACATATGTACTTTTAGTTTTAGAAAACTTTTATATTTATGTGTCTTATTTTTATATTTCTTTATTTATTACACAGTGTAGTGTATAATACTGTAGTTTGTATTAATACAATAATATATTTTAGTATGAAAATTTGGAAAGTTGATAAGATTTAAAGTAGAGATGCAATTGGTTCTCTTGCATTGAGATTTGATTTAACAGTGTTATGTTAACATTTATACTTGCCTTGGACTGTAGAACAGAATTTAAATGGGAATGTATTAGTTTTACAACTACAATCAAGTCATTTTACCTTTACCCAGTTTTTAATATAAAACTCTTAAATTTTGAAATTCACTGTGTGACTAATAGCATGATGCTCTGCAGTTTTATTAAGAGATTAGCCTAACCATAAATCTCTCATTTCCTTAGCAAGCCAAATTAGGATTACCTTATATAAACAGTGTTGGGAACAATGTTTAACATTTTGTGCCAATTTGTTCCTGTATTCCTGTATGTAAGTTACCAACCTGACTCTTCATTTTTAAGTTCCTTGTTACACCATGGTCATTTTCTAGTTTTTTACCAGACTCCCCCATCTCACAATAAAAAGCGTCAACAAGCCTGACCTGCTGTCATTCTTTTAATCATTGTCAAGGTTTTCTTTGGGAAACTCGCTGTGAAATGGGATTTTCTGCTGTTATCCTGTACTTGATTTATCTTGAGCTCATTTTGGGTAACACTAAATGTTTTAGACTCTCACCACTAAATTATGGGTTTTCTTGTGACTAAATGTTTCTGGAGCTGTCAGATTTGACAGCTGAAGTCCTCCTGTGCAGAGCTTGCTCCTTCTTATTGAAACTCTTGATCCCGTGGCTTCTTATCCTTGGGTCACTTCAGGGCAGTTGGGTTTAGAAGCCTCTGTTCTGTACTCCCATAGCTCCTGTACCTTTCTCAATTGTAGCTCCTGCACTGTTATTTATATTTTTCCCCACTAGGAACAGGGACCATGTCTGTCGTAGTTATTCTCACAGGCCCACTGCCCAGCAAAACGCCTAGCACTGGTTGGTACGATGAATATTTGTTGAATGAAAATATAATTTGCATGTTTACAGAGCTCAGCTATGCTTTCACTATTTGTTTTGCCTCTAATCCCAGAATATATATGTTAAATGATTCCAGTAATTTAATGGCTTTCTTATTCAGATCTTATTAAACCCTAGGCATAATAGACATAAATAAATTGTTCCTTCTTTTTCCATTGCCTTATTGTTATGATTTATTGAGTTTATCTCAAGGTGTCTTCCTGATGCTTAACTCGTGGTACGTGGCACAGGCATTGAAGGCTTGTGGATATTACCACTCCCAGTAGGAGGAGTAGTGCCAGTCCTGTTAGGACCCACTTCCCAGACTAGGGCCCCACATTCCTAGATGCTCGTTACCATGTTGCCTGCTTTCCTCTCTCACTAAGAACAACTCTCCAAAACAGGCAAATTCACTGTATATAAATAGGAAATAAAATAAATAATCCTTACAAGGCATCTGTCCTGTAATCACTGTGATACAAAGCTCAAAGAGACAGTACTTGATCCTTATGGATACATGGCTAATAAAGGAATTTAGAAATTATCAAATGTTTTTAAAAAAGGAAAATATGTGTGGATCTTTCCCAGTATTCTCTCAAATCACATAACAGCAATAATAATACTAGTTATATATTTATTTGTGGCATAAACAGGTATTTTACTACCATTATCAAAAATTTTCAGGCTGGTACTGTAGCTCAATGGAAGAGTGCTTGCCTAACATGCATGAGACCCTGGGTTCAATCCCCAGCACCCCGAATTTTTTTTCAAAAAGCCTTAAAAATATGAATAAATGCTGTGTGCCAGTGAACATGTACATAATAAGTTATAGAATGAGGATTTGAACACAGACCTGTCTGACTCCAAAATCCATCCTCAACTAGCCTGTATTACATTTCATATCAGAACAGTTTATATTATCTATATTTAATCTCAGGCTTGGTCTTAATATGAATAGAAAGTATTCTTAAGATCAATATACATTTCACATCATGGTAGAAAAGTTAGAGATGATGGTTATGAGATTTTCCAATTGGTGTGCAAGGTTAAAAACAGCTTCAAAAAGTGTAATGATTAAGTTTATATATAAATTGATTTTAGAATAGATTCCACCTCTTAATATCAACGAAAGGATATGTTAAGACAACATATGAATTTTGTCTCTGACAAAAAGAAAATGGAAATGCCTCTACTGTAGTGAATATACTTTTTTTCTAATAACGTGACATTCATGAAGGGCTATAACACAATCCTCAAATTTTAAAGGATAACAAGTGTTTCCTCTGGCTACAAAAAAAAAAAACTAGAAAATATATCTGGAAAATTGCCTAAATTATTGAAAATCAACATCATTAAGTACTCCATGGGTGTTAAGAAGAAAGCTTCTAAAATAATGAGCTGAGTGATAATGTCACATATTAAAACTTGTAGTATGCAACCAGAGCAGTGCGTATAAGAAAATTCATATAGCTTATGTTAGAAAAGAATAAAGGAAGCCGGGCACGGTGGCACACGCCTGCAATCCCAACACTTTAGGAGACTGAGACAGGAGAATACTGAGTTCAAAGCCAGCCTCAGCAACGATGAGGTGCTAAGCAACTCTGTGAGATGCTGTCTCTACATAAAACACAAAATAGGGCTGAGGATGTGGCTCAGTGGTCGAGTGCCCCTGAGTTCAATCCCCAGTACCAAAAAATAAATAAAAGAATAAAGGACATGATCATCTCAAGCTTACAGCGTAAGAAACTAAAGGAAGAAGAACAAAATTAAAACTCAACCAGCAGGAGGGAGGCAATATTAAGGAAAAGAAAAACCAATAGTATAGAAAATAGAATAAAATCAGAATCTTACTCTTTGAAAAGATAAATAAAGCTGATTAACCTCTAGGCAGATATACCAAGAGAAAAAGGAGGAGATATCCTTACAGATCCTACAGAATAAAAGGACTGGAAACACAAACTTTATGCCAATAAATTTTTACAGTTGAGATGAAAATGACATTTCTTGAAAGACGCAAACTACCAGAACTCAGAAAGAAATAGATACTAGAATCAAAAAATAAATACATTTCAACTTAAGAGTCTTCCTATAATGAAAACCTCCAGCCCAAAATGCCTCCACTACTAAACATTTTAAAGATGTGTGTTGCACTAGTTCTTCACAAACTCACCAAGAGTGTAAAAGAAAAAACATTTCTTACCTTGGTTTATGAAGTTGATACCAAAACATGACAGTTTCAGAAACACAACTAAACACTAATATCCCTCATGACCATAGATGGAAACATCTTTAACAAAATACCAGGATATTAACTTGAACAGTTTATCAAAAGGAGAATGCATCATGATCAAGTGATTCAGGATTACAAGATTGAGCATTCAAATATCAATTAGTGTAGCTAGATGTAGTGTGTACCCCTGTAATCCCTAATAATTTTGGAGTAGAATGCCCAGGGTTCAATCCCAAGTACTGCTAAAAAAAAAAAAAAAAAAAAAAAAAAAAGCAGTCTATTTTACTGTATTTACAGACTAAAAGGAAAAAAAAAGTATCTCAATAGCTCAATAGGTTTAAAAGAAGTATCTGAAAAAATCAGTATCAAGTCACAAAAATTATCAGTGGTCTGGGAATAGACAGTAATCACAACCTGTTAAAGGGCATTTATGGAAATTCAACAACTAGCTTCATATTCATACTGAAGGGTTAAGCCCTTTCTTCCTAAAATTAGGAACAAGGCAAAAATGTCTGCTCTCACACTTTCACGACTGCTGAGGATCTCACCCAAAGCAATAAGACAAAAATAAATGAAAGGTGTACAGATTGCAGGGTGAAGGGTGGGAACTAAAACTGTATTTGTAGACACCATGTTTATTTGCAGACAGAACGGTTGTCTAGAAAATAAGGATTCCCTAGGGGAAGGTAGAGCAACTAAAAAAGGTGATTATAAAGTTGCAGGATCAAGGTCATGCAAAAAGTAATCATTCTACTAAATAGTATGAATAAAAGTGGAAATTTACACTTAAAATAGTACCATTAAAATGTGAAACACAGATAATTTAACTATAGTCAAAACCTGTGCACTGGAAACTACAAAATATTGTTGAAAGAAATTAAGATGCAAAGAAAATGGAGAGATATTCTATGGATCAAAAAAATAAATATCATTAAGGTATATTCTCCCCCAAATTTATCTGTTTTCTCAATACAATTCCAATCAAAATCTCAGTCAAATATTTGTAGAAAATGATAGTCTGATTCTACATTTATGTGGGAATTAGAGGACTCAAAGTAGACAACAATTTTGAAAAGAGTGGAGGTTTCACACTACCTGGTTTGTAGTGTGATTTTTATAAAGCTACAGTAGTTAAAATAAGAGTTGGATTGAGCTTAAGAATAGATGTTAATCGAAAAAACAAGAGTTAGGAAAAGACCCACAGAGACATCATCAATTGAGTTCTGCCAGAAGTGCCAAGATAATGCAGTGATGAAGTGATTGTTCAAAAGTGGTGCTGATAGTAAAAATGCAGGAAAACAGACTAGATCCTCACACCACATAGAAATTTGATTCAACACGGAGTATATGCTTAAATATAAGAGCTAAGTTTATACAACTTCTAAAAGAAAAATGAATTCCTTGTGATTTGGGGTTAGGCAAAGATTTCTAGATAAGAAAAAGCATGAATTGCACAAGGAAAGAATTTACATATTGGACTTTATCAAAATTTAACCTTTTGCTCTTCAAAAGATATTACTAAGAAAATAAAAACTCAGAATGGGGAAAAATATTTGCAAAACATACATGTAGATACCAAAGACAGATTAAAACATAAGTCCACGCCAAAAAAATGACATATGAATGTTCAGAGAAACATAATAGCAGCCAAAAAAGTGGAAAAAGCCTGAATGCCCATCAACTGATGAACAAACAAAATGTGGTAAATACACAATATAGAATAATAGTCAGCATTAAAAATAATGAAATTCTGACACATGCTATGACATAATGAACCTTGAAGCAATTATGCTAAGTGAGAGAAATTAGTCATCGAAGACTATATATTTTGATTCCATTTATATAAAATGTTCAAAATAAGCAAATCCCTATAGAAATAAAACAGATTCACGGTTGCCTAGGATGGCAGCAAGAGAGAGAATGGAGAATAACTGCTAATGGGCATAACTTTCTTTTAAGGGTATGAACATGTTATAGATTATGGTGATATTTGAACAACTCTGAATATACTAATTCATGTAATTATGCATTTTAAATGGGTAATGTGTGTGAACCATATCTCAATAAAGCTGTTAAAATACGTATATATATGTTGAATATATACAGACTATTATAAAGGGCTTTTACACCTCAAGACCATTTTTAGAATGTACAAAATTTTAAAGACACTTTACCAAGTATATGGATAGAAAATAAATGAAAAGATCAACATCATTATGAAAAGACAAAGAAAAACCACAATGTGCTGTCACTACACACTGAATAGAGTAGCTGAAATTTTAAATTATCAGTAATTGCAAATGTTGGCCAGATGATAAAGCAACTGGGACTTTTCTGTACATTGCTGGTGGGAAATTTCAAATGGCACAACCACTTCAGAAAATAATTTGTTGGTCTTTTATGAAGTCAAACACAACACACATCCTAGAAATCCTACTCCTTGAGATTTACCACGTAAATAAAAACATGTCCACTTGAATAATTGTATTAAAGATGTTCATAGCAGTTTTAGTCAGAATAGCCAATCTGTAGTTAACCAAAATGTCTATCTACCACTGAGGGAATAAACAAATCATGTCATATCTTTATAATGGAATATCACTTAGCAATAAATGAACAACATAAATGAACATAAAAGCAGGTAGGCTAAGTCTAACATGATACTGTGGTAACTATGCAGATATAAAAATTTTCTAAAACTGATTGGGTTTTAAAGTATAATTTTTATTGTAGGTAAATTGTAGCTCAATAAAGCTGATCTTTAAACAGGGAAATGTATTAAGACCATATTTCAAAAGTGAAAATATATATCAAATATATATATAATAGATATCAAAAAGTGAATTCAGTCTATGAGGATGTAAAAAGCAGAAGCTCCTAGCTGGGCACGGCGGTGCACGCCTGTAATCCCTGCACTTTGGGAGGCTGAGACAGGAGAATCGCAAGTTCAAAGCCAGCCTCAGCAACAGCGAGGTGCTAAGCAACTCAGTGAGACCCTGTCTCTACATAAAACACAAAATAGGGCTGGGGATGTGGCTCAGTGGTCGAGTACCCCTGAGTTCAATCCCCAGTACCAAAAAAAAAAAAAAAAAAAAAAAGCAGAAGCTCCTATGCTAAAGCAGAACTACAAATGTTCTCAGGCAAAAAAATAAAAGCATCTCATGTTATTAGCTTGAAAGGAAGTAGATGAATTATCCTAAAGTTTATCCTTGAATAAACATTTCAACTTAGAACTGTCTTATAAATAGGACAGCATACAACGAATTCTCTCTTTTAGTGAGTGTGCATATTACAGTTTACCTTTGAAATTATTATCACTGAAAGCTAAGCATTTTATGGGTATAACTCACTGGGATTTTATTTTGGCTAAAATAGGCATTCTAATTACACCTGCCTTTACATGCTTTTAAGTTAAATATTTGATGTAGTATTTAAGCTATAGAAGTGGTTATATTTTATCAGAATAGAAATGCATAATTCATAATTTGGGGGACAGATTATCCTTTTGATGTCAACTTCACATAACCCTCATTAATTAAAAACAGACTAAAAGCATTGACTCTACATTCTAAACATGAAATGGGCACAAGCTTCATGTTCTAATTGGGTTTTATTAGCATTGTTTTTGAACAAAAACTGGACGGTAGTCAATATCTCTGTTGTTGAATTGGGTTTGTTTTTTTTTTCGGTCTTAGAATAGTAGAAGATAGGAAGGAGGGAAGTGGTATGGTCAAAACAGGCATATTCAAGGCTAACTATAAATTAGAATTTTTCCAATCATCTGGATCTCCAGAGAAAACTGTGTTTGATTGCTGAAACCTAGACCATTTTGGTCTTTATCATCTCTAATCTGGAGAATGACTAGAGAGCTAGATAACTTCTGGAGCTAGCCCAAACTTGGCTTACTTGAGGGAAATGACTGTCAAACTTTTGAAAAAGCATGGAAACTCAATGTGTGGAGCTGTTCTGAGGGAAGAGAAGGCAAAGCAGCAGAAGTCAAACCCAGCCGATCCTGCAGAGCCACCACAGGCCAGATCCAAGTTCCAAAAGCCATCTTCTAGAGCAAACACTTCTGGAGTGAATGAGTTCTTGGTTCCTGGAGCCTTTTTATACCTGCCCCAGGTTTACCCAAATCTGAGCCCACCTCCCAAGGTCTGAACACCCAGACTACTGACACAGCTCTGATGTTATGGTGTGGATCTGAAATGTCCCTCTAAAGCTCATGTGTCAAAGGCTTTGTCCCTAAAGCAGCAGGGTTTAGAGGTGGGGCCTTTGGAAGATAATTAGATTATGAGGACTCTGACCTCATCGGTGGATTAATCCATGACTTTATAACTAATGGGCTACTGGGAAATGATGGAAATGTAGGAGGTGGTGCCTAGTGGTGCCTCGGTGGAGGGAGTGGATCCTTGAAGGCTATATTTTGTCTCCAGACCCTTCCTTTCATGCTTGGTCTCTTTCTGCTTTGTGTCCACTGTGCAGTGGGCAGCTTCGCTCCATCACATGCCCTCCATGCTCAGCCTTGCCTCAGGCCCAAAGCAGGGGGCCAAGTGACAATGGACTGAAATCTCTGAAAACATGAGCCAAAATAAACCTTTCCTCCTTTAAGTTTTTTTTTTTTCAGGTATTTTGTCACAGTGACAGAAAACTGACTAACACACCTAGAAATGCAGTATTCTCTTGGTACTCAGCTGTTTGTGTGTTTGAAGACAACAAGATTTTAGAAAACATGGCAGTGTTTAGAAAATCCCACTTCAAGTACTTTTTATTTTAGGGATGATAGTATATAACTTATATTTAATATTGTAACTTGAAGAAGTTATTGTTTTCTGGTTCCTCAAAATGATAAAAAAACTAGAAAGTGTTTAGGCTCTGATATAAAATCATCAGAAATTCTATGTATTATGCACAAAAATCTCATCTGATGAGCATGAATCTCAGTGAAAATAAATGATAGATATGTGCTGATACAAATTAGTATAGCATTTGGTCAGTAATTGTATTTTTCATTGACTTAAATGAGGGGGAAAATTCCTGCTCACACCTACATCTCAGAGATATACTAAAAGACACTGTGTGCACTAAGCAAGTATGCTGTACACTTGAGAGAAAAGTAGCTCTAGAACTATTAGCCCTGGTGTATGTGCATGTGTGGCTACTGCTAGGTTTGGATATAATTTGAGCTCCCCTAGGGCTTTGTGTACTGAATTTACTCTGTTGTGAGGTACTGTGAGGTGGAAACTTAATCTGACTGTGGTGGTTAGAGATGAGGCCACTGGGAGATGATTATGATTAGATAAGTTCATTTTGGTGGAGTCTCTATGGTTGAATACTGGTGGCTTCATAAGAAGAGCAAAAGAGACCAGACACACACACACATATACAAATGCTCCCTGCTGTCTCCTGCTATGTGATGTCCTCTTCCACCTCAATGTCTGCCAGCAAGAAGTCCATCACCAGATGTAGTGCCTCCAGAATCATGAGACAAAATAAACCTCTTTACTTTATAACTCATCCAGTCTGTAATCTTGTGTTACTAGCAACAGAAAATACACAATATATATAGACATTCACATATACACATATATACATAAACTCTTCCCTACTAACAAGGAATAAGGACTTCTAACAGTTCCAGGAGAAATGCCATATCTTATCTTGTATTCAGCTAGGCAAAAAGAAGCTGAAAAACAGTGGAAATATATACATCTGATTGGGCATCAAGGTTCATACTGATGTGCTGCAAGAATCAACTGTGTGTTAGTAGATGTGACATTCTATGAAGCGAACAGCATAGTGGAATGTAAAGTCTGCAGGTGGAACTACTCAACAAGCTGACTACTTGAGCAAAGCTCTCTCTAAAAATCACTGAATGCATTTATACTTAATTTTTTCATTTAATGTCTATGTTAGATTTCCATCACTATGACACAGTACCTGAAATAAACAAGTTATAAGAAGGAAAGATTTATTTGGGCTCATGGTTTCAGAGGTTTCAATCCATGGACAGAGTCTTGCTTTTGGGCTTGTGATAAGGCAGCACATCAGGGTGGGAGTACTTGGCAGAGGAAACTGCTCACCCAGTGGCAGCCAGGGAGCAGAGAGAGAGTGGAAGAGGCCAGAGTCCCAACAGCCCCTCAGGGCACACCCCTAGTGACTCACCTTCTTCCCACTAGGCCCCACCTCCTAAAGTTGCCATCACCTCTTACCAGTGCCTCAAAGGCCTTTTTTTTTTTTTTTTTTTTTTTGGTGCTGGGGATTGAACTCAGGGGTACTCGACCACTGAGCCACATCCCCAGCCCTATTTTGTGTTTTATGTAGAGACAGAGTCTCACTGAGTTGCTTAGCGCCTCGCCATTGCTGAGGCTGGCTTTGAACTCGCGATTCTCCTGTCTCAGCCTCCCTGAGTGCTGGGATTACAGGATTGAGCTACCTTGCTGGCTTCAAAGGCCTTTAACACATGGGCCTTTGAGGGAGACTTCTAAACTATGGCAGTATGTAAAGATTGCTTTCTGTGGCGCATGTCATAATGGAAAGCTCAACAGGCAAGGTCATAATAGAGTTCTATCCCCTTGCACTCAGGTAATCACTAATTCCCAAGGAGATCTAGCCCATAAGCAGGGTCCTCCAAAATTGCAACAATAGACTTTTTGGCCAGAGATGATAAGGGACTGTCAAATCCATTATTATTACTTTTTGGTTTGTGCATTCTTTATTAATGTGGCAATATATACGTAACATAAACTTGAGCATTTTAACCATTGAAGGTGCACTTCCATGGTAGTAATATATTCACAATGCTGTGCAGCCATCACTACTATCCATTTCCAGAACTGTTTCATCTTCCCAGACAGAACCTCTGTACTCATTAAACAGCAATTCCCTTTCTTCCCTCTCCCAGCCCCTGGTAAACTCTTTATTTTCTGTCTATGAATTTTCCTATTCTACATACTTTATATAAGTAGAATCACACAGTAGTTATCCTTTTGTGTCTGGTTTGGTTCATTTGACATAATGTTTTCAGATTTCATCTGTATAGTGTGTATTAGAATTTCATTCCATTTTATGGGTGACTAATATTACATAATAAGTATATACTGCATCTTGTTTTCCCATTTATCTTTTGGTGAATTTTGAGTTGTTTCCATATTTTGGTTGTTGTAAATAATGCAGTTGTAAGCATTCGTGTGTAAATATCTCTTTCAGTCCTCTCTTTCAATTCTTTAGGGCGTGTATCAAGAAGTAGAATTGCTGGGTTATGTGATAATTACATGTGCAATTTTTTTGAGGAACTGCCAACTGTCTTCCACAGTGGTTGAACCATTTTACATGCCCTCCAGCAGTGCTTAAGAATTCTACATCCTCACTGACACCTGTTATTTTTCTGTTATGTTTCGAATTTTGATAATAACCATTTAGTGTGAAGTGATATCTCACTGTAACTTTTCTTTACACTTCCCTGATTACTAGTGAGGTTAAAAATTCTTTTGTGTTGCTTATTTACTATTTGTATATCTTCTTTGGAGAAATGTCTGATTGGATCCTTTGCCCATTTTTGAGCTGTACTCTTTGAGTTCTTTTTTGTTGTTGTTCAGTTATAGGAGTTTTTATATGTTCTGAATATTGATCCCATTCCATATATATGATTTATAAGTATTTTCTCCCATTTTATGAGTTGTCTCTTCATTATTTTGATAGTTCTTTGATGCACAAAAGTTTTTAATTTTGATGAAGTCCAGTGTATTTTGTCTTTTCATATTCATTTGCTATTATATCCAATGAATCATTGCCAAATCCAATATCACAAAGTTTTTCACCTGTTTTCTTCTAAGCATTTCATAGTTTTAGCTCTTACACTTAGGTCTTTTGCCAATTTGAGAAAATTTTTACCTATGGTGTAAGGTTAGTGTCCAGCTTTATTCTTTTGCATACAGATATCCATTTTTCCCAGCATATTGTTTGAAAATACATTCAATAGTCTTGACACCCTTATCAAAAATTCACTGACCATTATACAAGGGTTTCTGGGCTCTGTGTTTGTTTTTAAACCCATTCTTGCTCCAAAAATAAGAGAAAGGAGATCTCAGAATGTATTAAAAACAAAGACCTAAAGTCAGTGGTCTTTGTTGTTTACTATACATTGGGTCAAGGTGAGTCAAAAAACTTAAAATATGTAAAAATGATTGTCCCCCTGGACTACTGTGTTGGAGGGTTGGTGACTATACACTATTGTATTGTGACTAACAGATTTTATATTTCTAATCTCCCTGATACAAGGGGGAAAAGGATCTGACACCTTTATTAAAAGAGTAAATTTGGCTTAAATCTCAGGAAAGAAGAACTAGCAGTTGCAAATTATTTGTTTTGTTTCAATCCCAGCAGAATACTTAGATAATTCTATTTATGTATTGCTTCTTACTAGATACAGGCTCATTATTATTTAAGGCAATTGTAACACATTAATAGTTCTCTTCCCACATTGAGGATTCCTTGAGACACCTTTTTGGTTGATATTAATCAGTTAAAGATAGCTTTTATCTCATCTGGACTCACCTAAGTTAATGATCTTAAGATATATAAATTTCTATTAGCAGGTTTATCCCTTTATTTTTATGTTAATTTAATAGTGATGTGTATTTTCTGTTTCTTTGTGAGCCCTTCTTGGCTCTACCCAATCTCAAAATGTTGGAATACCCATGATGCCCTTAGGATTCCCTAGTTAATACTCTTTACCTATTATTGTTCCAAATGTGTATCTCTGGCCCCTTGGACTCCAGGCTCATATTTCCAATAAGTCCACTCAGATGACCCAAAGATACCTCAAATTTAACCAAGTCCAAATCAACTTTTGATTTCCCCACCCTTTCCCCAACCTCTTTCTCCCCCAGCCATCTGCATCTCAGTAACAAGCAGAGCAGATCACCAGGGATTCAAGCCAAACGCTAGATTCAAGGAGCAGGTCAGAAGGAGCCTCTTCCTCATAGAATAACTGCAAGATACTGTGATCTCTCGGCAGCCTTCCTTTTGGAGAAGAAAACAGTAGTTTTTATTTTCCTGGTTGTCATTGGGTCCATTATTTTAGTTACAAACACAAACATTGAACAAGGTAAAAACTGAAACTCACCAGAAAGTAGACCCATCATTTAACTGGCTCAGTATTTGTTGAAATTTGTTGAAAGGCAGCATGCAAGGGGAGAGTGGAAGGTCAAACTGCCAAGTTCACATCCAGCTCCAATAATGATACTGAACAAGTTAGCTAACATCTCAGTACCTGTTTCCTATCTGATAGGATATTAACAGGGCCCACTTTGAAGGTTTTTTGTGATGAGTAAATGAGTTCATACACTGAAAGCTCCTAGAACAATGTTGGGCACATTGTTATTGTAAAATGTTAACTTTTGTCATCCATCATGAGGTGAGGATTGTAACAGATACAGCACACATAAAATGCATTATATGTATGCAGTTTATGTGTATTATATGTAGGCATAAATATATAGGAGACAATCATACATGCAAAGAACGAGGCAGAGGAACATAAGGAACTGTTCCCCCTTTCCCATACTTCTCCATCATTTCCATCGTTTCATTTACACAACCAAATCTCTTTGTTACATCTCATCTTATCATGTGTGTGTGTGTAATTTATATAATTCTTGGATTATATATATATATATTCATATATATACATATAACACATATATATTCATTTATCTATTTCCTCTGGTTTCTTCCAATCAGATAGATCTAAGTTTAAATCTGGACATATTAGGAATCCCTTGTCAGACTCTTCATTTTTAATATGTACCTACTCTGTGCCCTTGTGAGGATTAAAGGAGAAAAATGTGTGCAAATGTTTTGAGAATATGCTGCCCATAGTTATGTGTCCTTTCCTGTCTGTTTTTCACACTGCCTGATTAATTTTCCCTAAGGACAACTCTAATTACATCTCTACATTCATGTTTGACCAGTCTACAGAGTAGAATCCAAACTCCTCAGCATTAACCTTATTTCCACTAATATCAATAACTGATATTTAGTAAGTACTTACTTCTGTCAGATGCTGGGCTAAATGTATTATAAATTCTTTAATCCTTCAAACAACACTTTGGGGTAGGTGTCTGGTCTAATGAGAAAATATCTATTTGGTCTTCTCACAGATTTCCTAAAACTCTTGGAAATTTCCTGAGTAATAGGAGTGTCTTTCATTATCTGTAATGAGCCCTTTTTAACCATATCTGAATTTATGCTAACAAGGTGATTTAAGTGGCCCCTTAGATGTTTCAGGGAGAGAGCCGGGCGCGTGACGCACACCTGTAATCCCAGCACTTAGGGAGGCTGAGACAGGAGAATTGAGAGTTCAAAGCCAGCCTCAGCAACGGCGAGGTGCTAAGCAACTCAGTGAGACCCTGTCTCTAAATAAAAACACAAAATAGGGCTGGGGATGTGGCTCAATGGTCAAGTGCCCCTGAGTTCAATCCCCAGCACTAAAAAAAAAGATGTTTCAGGGACGGGGGTTGGCCATGCCAGGAAGACCATGCATATGATTAGAAGATTGGACTTTAAGCCTCAACTCCTGACCCCTATAGGGTGGAGTGGGTCTGCAGATTGAATTTGATAACCAATTGCTAATGATGCAATCATATCTGTGTAATAAAACCTTGATAAAATATTTCGAACAAAGCTTGGGAAAATTCCACATTAGGGAACACACTGTCGTGCTGGGAAGTTGATGTGCTGGAGAGGGCATAAAGTTCTGCATCGCTCTCCATTCCTCACTACGAGCACCTCTTCCATTGGCTGTTCCTGAGTTGATTCCTTTTGAATAAACTGGTTGTTGTGAATAAAGTGCTTTCTGGATTTGTTCTAGCAAATTACCAAACCTAAAGAATTCGTGGGAAACCTCAAATTTATGGTCATCTGTGAAGAAGCAGAGTTAGTCTGGAGACCCCCTATTTGTTTCTGATGTCTTAAGTGGGAGCAATCTTGTGGGACCAAGACCTTGACTTGTGGGGTCTGTGCTAATTCAGGGTGGTTAGTGTCAGAACTGAATTGAACTATAGGCTTCAGAGAACTGAATGTGGTTAGAAAGACACAATAATCCCACAACTATTCCCATGTTAAAGACAGGAAACTCTAATGCAGATATTAAGTAACTTATTCACACTAGGGGGCAGCTTCCATTTTAGTCCGACTGCCTAACACCAGAATCCCCATCTACAACCTTTAACAACTGCCCCACATCTGAAGTTCCAGCCATGTCGGTATTCCGTGAATAATCTCATAAAATTCCTGCCTCCATGTTTCTGTTCATGCTGCTCCTTTTACCCAGAACACTTTTTTCTCCAGTCTCCATGTTTTAAAGCTACATTAAGGTCAAGCACCAAAGCTGACTAACTGCTTAGCCACCTTGTCCAATCCCAGGCTGCCGCCACAGAAGAATGCAGCTCATAAACCTGCAACAACAGGGATGGTATTGACCTCCAGACCCAAGGCCTCCCTCTGGATTTCATTGTTTTCTTGATACTGAGGTCATATTATTCCCAAGACGCTCCCATTTGGGCAGGAAACACTAAGGCAGGCTCACTCCTGGGAGACTCAGGATGACACCAACATTGACTTTGACTCAGGGACTTCCAAGTGGCCTTGTCAAATCTTCCTTGGGCTGCACAGTTTTTCCCAATCCTCTGTCTACTTTCTTTCACTAAGGGTTAGGCATGAATCGTGACTTGATGACTCTCCCAGGCTGTCTGAGCTTCCTCTCCATTTTCTCAGAACCAATACCTCTTAATAGAATCCTTGAGCATTTTTTGGGATTTGCTTCTTGAAGGACCCATATGAGCACACTCTTCTGGGTTAAAATACTGTTTTTCCTATCCTGAGCCTCCTGAGCACCTCATCAGTACCTCTCTCATAACATGGAATGTAATCTATATTGAACTGCCATTGCGGTATTATTTCCTCTACTAGATTTTAAGATCTTCTCAAGACCGTAAGACTAAGTCAGTTTTTTATTTTTGTGTACATCTTATTGACAGTCAATTAACATTTGGTGGCTAAGTAGATGAATAAATAAAGATATGAGAAAAAGGAACACAGTGTAACAGAGAAACATGTCTCAAACTGTGCTCTCTAGAATATTAATGGGTGTTATTTGGGAGCGGGGAAGGATTCCATGGTCAAATAAATTTAAGAAATGCAGAGCTAAGCAAACCTTAACAGGTTTCTTTACTATAAGATTTCTCAGAATATTCAAGGTGCTACTTTTGATTTCTGACATTCCAGAAAGCAGCCATTCTAAGATCATAGGACTGGTGTTCTGAGGAACCCAATTTGGGTTAACTTAATTAGAAAGATAATGTAAAGCCCACAGAGGCATGGCACATCTGACCTGAGTCTCAGCTGGACAGATTTCAGTAGACCAAGTTTGGAGAAAGAAAAAGAAGGACTTTCCAGGCAGCATTTCATAAACTACAGAGGCAGAAAAGCACAAAGCCCATGCAGCAACCATTTGCTTATAAGGTTTCTATATGAACCTACAGGTGGTGAGACCTAGAAGGAACGTCATGGAGGATCTATCACTCAGATGATGACATTGCTACTTCATCCTGTGACTGTGAGGGTGTCTACTCTAGGAAGTGTTGGAATAAATGGTGACAAAGGGAATCACTAGTTTTAATTAGAAAGACAGACTGTGTGTGTGATGTTTTGCCAAGAATAACTTCGTATGCTGCAAAACCAAATGAAGCAATCTCCAGTTTCATATCCAAGGCAATTTGTTTGTCACATTACTAAGCCCATAGTCATAATAAGGTTTCTGTCATGTTGAATAAGCATCTGCAATAAGCGTCATGGAAAGAATGTATTTAAACCATGTGAGGATGAACAAATCAGTTTGCATTCATTTCTTTGGAACAGAAATGGTAAATCACATGCCTTCAATGTATTGGCTCTTTTTTGGCTCAGATTTGTAGCCTACTCTCACACCGTTGGGGCAGCAAAAGTTTGTAACCTTTAAGCAAGCCTAAAGTTTACTCACTTCCAGAGATATTTAGTGCTTGTGAGCATTACCTTTCAACCAAAAAGCCGGTGTATGGCACAGTGCAGACACAGTGCCCGGGCACACCTGGTCCTTCCCTGGCAGATCAAGGTGTCGCAGCAGCAGGCACAGCTGGTGAGTCTGTGCTCTCAAGTAAGCCAGACCGTTGAAGGTTTGAAAATTTCCCAACCAGCACCTTTTCATTCAAGTTACACAAAGAGCAAATACTATTTTAAAAATTGACAATATATTTATTCTCAATATTAAATGCTAGGAAAGTTGAACAAATTTTACTCTGATTCTAATGTACTTCCTTGAATTATATGATCCCAAAGAATCATTTTAAATTTAAACAATTTTTAATCATAAACTTCAACATTTTAGGTTTTAATGATTTCAAATCCATCTAGGAACCATTTCAAACTATTCCCAAGCCAACATGGTTTATGTCACTTGTAGTCAAGTTACAGAGACATGTTTCCTAAGGCTTTCTTCAGTTGTTAAAATGTGTTGGTGATAATTCTGCTTAGGATGCAAATAAGATTTATATCTTTCAATTTTTGTTGTTGTTGTTGTTCCAACTTTGGTTCTTTTCTCTTTTAGTCGAAAACCTAGGAGTTTTTGTCAGCACATCCCTGTGTGCACTTACAACCAACCCCACTGTGTCAGACTGTCAAAGAGAAACCTTGACTGCAGGATGTGTTCCTTTATTTTCTCTGCACTCAGTCATACTGGCTTCCTGCCCCAGGATCTTTGTTCATGACATTCCTCTAGGAAACATTGTCCCTTCTGCTTCTCACCAAGTTAACTCCTATCATTTGCTCAAAGGAAACTCCTCGGGCATAACTGAGTCAGTGTTTCTTGGAAAATCTCTCCTAGGCTTGCCCCACTCCTTCTTAAAACTCAAGACTGTGGTAATTTTTGTGTTTGTGTGATTTTTAATTTTTGTGTTTGTGGTAATTTTTGTGTTTGTGTTCAGGAGGAGCCTGATTTCCCCCTGGAATCTAATCTCCCTGACATAAGGGATCTAGTGTGTCTGTATTACTCTATTTGAAATTACATTTGACGCATATTCTTCACACTCTTCAATATGTTTCTCAAGAAGTTATCTGCTTTGGAAAATTCCCAAAGAAGATTGAAAGGTGCACAAGAACTAACAAACAGTAGGAAGATTTGCTGATTTTGAAAGAATAATTGATCTACTTTTGCCAATAAAATATATACTTTAAAATGAATCTGTCTGTCCAGGTGGATAACCCTCTGATACAGCTGCTCCAGGAAAAAGAAAGATGATACAAAATCAAATAAATACTGAATTGGGGAGGGAATAAGTATGACAAAATAGATATTGCAGCAATAAAAATATTAAGAATTTAGCCTTAACAAATATAGAAAATCCAGACAGTAGGAATAAATTTCTGGAAAAATATAAAATACCAAAAAATGGCACAAGAGGAAAGATAAATATTGAGTAGACTAAAAATTATCAAAGCAATTGAATTGAAGTTTCTGGTAAGTGCCCAGGCCCCCCAAAAACATTATAGGTGCTTTCTACCAAACTTTTAAGGAAAAGGTAATCCTTTTTGCATACTTGATTCTAAAACTGAATAATAATAATATAAGAAAAGTAGTATTTCTTTCTTTATGAGCCCTACACAAACTATTAGGTAAACAATAATATAGTTATTGATGATAATGCTGCAGCAGGAAGGGTTTATTCTGGAAATTCAAATAGGATTTAACATCAGAAAAGAAGTCATATTAAGTCCTTCATAAATGACTGAAGGGAAAAATAGTGTGACTGCGATAACATGTAGAAAGTAATAGATAACATTCAACATCTGTTAATGATTTTTATTTTTTAAAAAAATCTAAAAGAGGGGCTGGGAGTGTAGTTCAGTGGTAGAGCACTTGTCTTGCATGTGTGAGGCACTGGGTTCGATCCTCAGCACCACATAAAAATAAATAAAGATATTGTGTCCTCCTACAACTAAAAAAATTTTTAAAAAATTCTAAAAGAGTAGGAATGTCAGAGTACTTTCTTTTTATAACAAAATCTAAACACTCACAAAAGATCAACACAATTAGCAAAACATCATACTTAATAGGAAAACCTAAATATTCCTTCAAAGAATGAAAATTACTACTCTCATTATTACTATATAATATAAATCTGCAAGTATTGGCAATTAGTACAAGACAAGGAAATAAGACCTAAAAGAATTCAAATAGAAGAGATAGAACCATCCTTGCTGGCAGATATTATAATCCACCTAGAAAACCCAATAGAGAACTTCCAGCTTCTAGTTCTGTAGATAAGGAGCTTAGAATTTACCACTTCATCCCAACAACAAGAAATAGCTGATCAAACTGAAAAGTCAGAAACTCTCATAGATCTATATAAAAGGGACATAACAGGGTGAACCACTGCTCCCCACCAAATTGGACAGACAGACAGATAGATACAGAGATCACAACATATCTGATCAGAAACCTCTGCAGGCACAAGGACCAGGGTAGAAAGGCCTAAACTGTCCTAGACAAACTGCTCATAGTGGACAAGACTGAGAGGTGAGACCTCCAGGAAGACCCAGTCATAGAGGGACCCCCACACTTTTGTGAGTTATATCACCAGGAGTTCCCCCAGGCTCCCATAGGGAATATCAGAGAAAAATTATCTCCTGCTCCCAGCAGGAAGAAGGGAAAAGGGACCTTTTTGAAATATGCCAGAGTATTATATTCTTACCAAGGTCACCCATAGTAGAAAATAATTGACTGGAGACTAACCTACTGGGGTTTTAGCAGAGCATGAGCAACCAACCAGAAGGAAACCATCCTAGGGGAATGAGAAAAAATTTGAGACACATTTATGAAGTTCACAGCCCAAAGCCATAGGCTCACATAAAAACTGAGACCTAATCACAGAACCCTAAGACATTTCCTCTCCCCTCGACCACCACATTGCTAATGGACTAGTTACAGCACTTCTTTTTCCAGTATATCATGTTCACTTATCAAGAAAACACAAGGCATGTTAAAGAGGAAAAAAAACAAAACATAGTTTGAAGGGATGGGGCAAGCATAGGAAACCAGACATTGTGAAGATGTTGGAATTATCAGATCAGGAATTTAAAACAGCTGTGATTAATATTTTAGAGATTTGATGGATAGAGTAGATAGCATGCAAGAACAGATGAACAATGTAAGCAGACAGATGGAAATCCTAAGAAAGAACCACAGAGATGGGCTAGGGATCAAAAACTATAACAGATAGGAACAACCTTTGACGGGCTTATCTGTAGACAGGGTGCAGCTGAGGAAAGAATCTTTGAGATAAGAAAAAAGAAAATAAGAGCTAAGATAATTCAAAGAGAAGAGATAAAACTTCCCCATTTGCAAATTTAATAATCTACATGGAAAACCCAAGAAGGGACCTCTGGGTTCCAGTTCTACATGTAAAGAGCTTGGAAGTCAACAGTCCACCCCAACAACTGGGAAAAAACTTGGGGAGATCATAATACAAACCCCAAAACTGAAAAGGAAAGCAAAACCTACACCAAAACAACAAAAACCTGGAAGTGAATATCCAAAGACTGTGAAACAACTACACAAGATATCATATGTTCATAATGGAAATATCTGAAAGGGATGGAAGACAGAAAGGAGCAGAAGAAAGATTTGAAGCAATAATGACTGAAATTTTCCCAAAATTAATGTCTGGTACCAAACCACTGATCTTGGAAAAGCTCAGAGAACACAAAGCAAGATAAATACCAAAAAACAAACAAACAACAACAGCAGCAACAACAACAACAACAAAAACTACACCAGACATATTATTTTTAAGCCACAGAAAAATAAAGAAAGATTTTAAAGAAGCCAGAGGGGGAAAAAACCACACCTCACCTATTGAGGAACAAAGGTAAGAATTATGTCACATTTCTCAGAGTCCAACAAGCAAGAAAAGAGTAGAGTAAAAGATTTAAAGTGCTGAGAGAGACAGAAAAGGCTAAACCCAGAAGTCTGTACCCTGTAAAATTATACTTTGAAAATGAAGAAGTCAAAACTTTCTTGGAAAAACAAAATTGAAGAAATTTGTTGCCAGTAGACTTGCTTTGCAAGAAATATTAAAAGAATTTCTTCAGAGACAAAGTAAATATTATAGCTTGAGAATTGTATCTACTGCCAAGTTCAGTGGCACACAACTGTAATCCCAATGACTCAGGAGGGTGAGACAGGATAATTGCAAGTTAGAGGCCAGCCTCTTCAACTTAGTGAGGCCCTTAGCAACTTAGCAAGACCCTGTCTCAAAATAAAAAATAAAAATGGGATGTAGCTCAGTGGTAAAGTATTCCTGAGTTCAATCTTGGCACAAAAAGAAAGAGAGAGAGAAAAAGAGGAAGAAAAGAAGAGGAACAGAAAGGAGAAGAAAAGAAATTGTGTTTACATAAAGAAAGAAAGAACATTGAAGAAAAGAGTAAGTGAAGCTAAAATAAAAACTTTTATTTTCTTATTCATAATTGATTTTAAAAATGGCAGTTTATTCAAACTAATATTAATAACAGTGGGAAAGGGAGGAGGTGGGAATGGGAAAGACACTAGAATTAATGGGACATTGTCGTTTATGTCGTGCCTCGCGTGGGTTCGCTTGACGAGTTGGGGTCCCGCAGGACAAGGGGACCAAGGAATGGGGTCCCACGGGATGAGCTCTGGGGTCCTGGAGGACGAGCTCTGGGGTCCCGGAGGACGAGGTCTGGGGTCCCAGAGGACGAGGTCTGGGGTCCCGGAGGACGAGGGTTTATGGGGTGGACGGTCGCGGAGTCACTCACCCAGACCCCGGGGGTAGATAAAACTGCTCTGCCGGAGCGAGAAGCAGACCCGTTTATTTCAGTTAGTGCAACAGTTTATATAGGGTCCTCGGACCAATCATGGCCCTGAGGTTAGGTTACAGCCAATAGGGTATTGATCCATGTCAGGCGCGCAGCCGATCAGCGTGGGATGAGAAAAGGAGAGCCACTGAAGGCAGCCAATCAGCATGGGATGAGAAAAGGAGAGGCACTGAAGGCAGCCAATCAGCATGGGGTAAAGAGGAGGGGAAACATTCAAAGTAACCAATCAGCATAGGGCAAAGGAAAGGGGAGGGGAGGCATTGAAGGCATGGAGAGAGCTCCTATAGGACATTACTTTCCTGTGTTCATATATGAACACACAATCAGTATAACGTTCATGGTGTAAACCACAAGAATGGGAAGTTATGCTCCATGTATGTATGATGTGTCAAAATACATTCTACTGTCATGTATAACTAAAAAGAACAAATAAAAATTAGGAAATAATAATAATAGCAACAAAGCAAAATGACAGAATAGGAAATACCAGGCTTCATTACCTCCCCCAGCAAGCTCAATTAGCAACTATCCACAGACCAGAACACATGGGTGAAAACCCCCAAACTTGGAAGTAAACCTGAGACAGCAGTGTGGACCTTAGAACTGAATCAAAACTACATTAGCAGGGAAAGAGATATGATTTCACTTTGACCATATGGCTTCTCCCTTCCAAGTTGGCACAGTGCCACACAAAGAATTCCCACAGGGTCCACAGTTTCTGCAGTGGGAAGCGAGAACCAGAGATGGACATTCAGTTTCCCTAGCATTCCAAAATGCTTCCCAGGAAACCCACTCTAGTCTCACCTCAAGGGGAGAACAGCAGGGAATGGCACCGTTAGACAAAGAAATGAGGAGGATCAACAGCAAGGACCACCTAGATACTGCTCTGTGCATCTGTCAGCAACCGCGCCCAGTCAGAGGTACCAGCCAACAGCATGTCCCACCTGCGAACCTGAGATGTTTCCTCCCAGAGTGGTGAGAAGTTCTATGTGGCTTTTATCCCTACTCAGCCAGCCTTCAGGATCAGATTTGGACCCAAGCCCAAGGCCCCACCAATGCTCACCACAATGCACTTCAGCAAAGGGAAGGAACTAGTTATGCTACACCTGGGAGTTTAAGCAATGCTCAGAATGGCCAAAACACCCACCTTCAGACCCCACCCTTGCCAAACTCCAGTGAAGAACAAGGCAAATTCTGTCACACGTGCAAGTTTAAACAGCACTTGGCCCACCTGCAAAGCTGATCTAAAGATCCTGCCAAGGGAGGGAAACGACCACTGCGACAAATTTCAGCAAAATGTGGGGACAGTTCTGCCGTAATCTGGAGTTCAAATAGCACCTGCTGTGGTCTTGCAGCCCACCTCAAAGCCCTGCCAAAAGACGGAGGCAAACATCAACCATACATTTCTAGTAAGCCTAGCAGCTGCCTCCGTCCATCCCAAGCAGTGACTCCACCTAACCTAAGGGTCCATTCTGCAGCTCTATCTAACTTTAGAACTCAAATAATGGTACCACCTAGCCAGGGAATCCACGCTGAAGTTCAGCCTGATTGCTGGTGATTGCAGTGTATATCTAGCAGCTCTGCCTGATTGCAAAACTCCACCAGTGTTCTTGCTACACAGCATAAACCAACCGCTGATCCTCTTGAACTTAAAGCAAAAGCTCAGGCACCTGAGAACCCAAAAGTAAACTCTGTCTTCTGAGAGTTGATGCCAACTGGCTGATGAAGAATTATGGGCTAGACTAAATATTAAAGGTCTATTCCTGCCAAAGAATACCTGTACAAGTTGGAAGGAGTGACTGTCTCCTGAGGACTGCAAAAAACTCAGGAAATCATGAAACCGTGCAAAGAAACTGGTAAAGCTCCAATCTCTAAAGAAATGGAGATCTAGAAGTAACAGAGCATTCATAATATAATATCATTAAAGAAGTTCAGTGAACTATACAAATATATGGGGAAAATGTAAATGAAATTGGGAAAACAATACATGATCAAAACTAGAAATCTAACAAAGAAGTAGAAAAAATTAAATTATCCAAATAGAAACATAAGAGATAAAGAATACAGTGATGCTGGCTGATCTGCAAATTGGTGAAAGCACTATGTAAATAAGTATGAAGATTCCTCAGAAAACTAGGAATAGAACCACTCTTTGACCCAGGTATTCCACTCCTTGGTTTATATACAAAGTATTTAAAATCAGCATACTATAGTGATGTAGCCACATCAATGTTATAACAGCTCAATTCACAATAACTAAACTGTGGAACCAACCAAGTTGCCCTTCAACAGATGAATGGATAAAGAAAATGTGGTATATATACACAATGGAGTATTACTTAGCTTTAAAGAAGAATTAAATTATGGGATTTGCAGGTAAATAGATGGAGCTGGAAAATATCATACTAGGCAAAATAAGCCAATCCCAAAGAACCAAAAGCCAAATATTTTTATCAGCCTAAAATAAACTGTTATGTTTTACATAAACCTCTGGTAACCATAAAACAAAAATCTGTAGTAGGTACATGAAACAAAAATGAAAAGAATTCAAGCATACCAGTACAAAAAATATTATCAAACCATGAAGGAAGACAGCAAGACAGAAAAAAAAGAAACAATTAGAAAACAATTGACAAAATGGCAGAAGTTAAATCCTTACTTATAACAATTACCTTGAATGTAAATGGATTAATTCTCCAATTAAAAAATAAGTTACTGAATATATATAAAGCAGGACCCAATTACGTCCTGTTTACAGAAGACTCAACTCACTTTTAAGAATACACACAGGCTGAAAATAAAGGGAGAGAAAATTATATTCCTTGCAAATGGAAACCAAAGAAAGCAGAGATAGATATATATTATCTCAGACAAAATAGAGCTTAAGTCAAAAACATAGAGATAAAGGACATTAAATAATGACAAATGAGTCAGTTCCTCAAGAAGATACAACAATTGTAAATGCACATGGTACCCAACATCAGAGCACCAGAATATATAAATAAACATTAATATATCTGAAGGGATAGACAGCAAAAAAAAAATGGTGAGGGACTTCAATCCTCTGTTTTGAACAATGCACAGATCATCAAGACAAAAAATAATAAAAATAAATTGACTTCGACCACACTTCAGACAAAGTTGATCTAACAGACATATTAAAGGACTCATCGTCCAACATCTGCAAATACACACTCTTCTCAAACACTCATGGAACGTTCTTTAGGATAGATTATATGTTATGCCACAGACAATATTTAGCAAATTTAAGAACACTAAAATCATATCTAGTATTATTTCTGACCATAATGGTATGAAATATAAAATCAGTAATGGGAGAAATTTCAGAAGATTCACAAACAATGGAAATTAAACAAAATACTCCTGAACAACAAATGGATGAAGAGATTAAAGGGGGAATTAAGAAATATCTTGAGACAAATGGAAATGGAAACAAAATGTACCAAAAGTTATAGGATGTACAAAAACATTAATAAGAATGAATTTTATAGCAATGAATGTCTACATCAAAGAAGAAGAAAGACCTCAAATTAACAAGTTAATATTTTTCTCCAGGAAATAAGAAAAGAACAAACTAAGCCCCAAATTAGCAGAATAAAAGAAATAATAAAGATTAGAGCAGAAGTAAACAAATGGAGAAAAGAAAAATAATATGAAATATCAATGAAACAGAGTTGAGTTTTTTTAAAAAATAAAGAAAATTGATGAACTTTTAGCTAGAGCAGGAAAAAAAGAGAGAAACCTCAAATAAATAAAATCGGAAATGAAAGAGGAGATATTACAACTGATGCCACAGAAATACAAAGGATCATGAGAGACTGTTATAAACAATTATAGGCCAACAAATTGGGTAACCTTGAATAAATGGGCAGATTTCTAGACTTGCATAACCTACCAAAATTGAACAAGGAAGAACTAGAAAGTCTAAACAGACCAATAATGAGTAAAGAGATTGAATCAGTAATAGAAAGTCTTCATCAAAGTCTTCATCAATAGAAGCCAGGTACTGATGGCTTCACTGCTGAATTCTACCAAACATTTAAAGAACTAATATCCATCCTTCACAAATTCTACCAAAAACTCAGAAAGAGTACTTTTAAACTCTTTTTACCAGACCAGAATGATCATGATACTGAAGTCAGTCATGGACCTTATAAGACAAGAAAATGATCAATTAATATCTTGATGAACATAGTTGTAAAAATCCTCAACAAAATACCAGTGAGCTGAATTCAACAGCATAATAAAAGGATCATTCACCACCAACAACTGGGATTGATCCCTGGGATAAAAGAATAGTTCTACGTATACAAATTAACACATACATCACATTAACAGAATCAAGGACAAAAACCTGTGATCATCTCATTGGGTACAGAAAAAAGCGTTTGAGAATATTCAGCATCCTTTCCTGATTAAAAACTGTTGCTTGATTAGTTATAGAAGAAATGTACCCCAACACAATAGAGACTGGATGTAAGAAGCCCAAAAACATTATACTTGGTGAAAAATTGGAAACTCAACAGTAAAAACAAACAAAAAACAACCAACAATTGAATTTTAAAGATCAGTCTAAGAGCTTAACAGACACCTCAACAATGAAGATATGTGGATGACAGGTAAGCATATGAAAAAATGTTCCACATCAGAGTACATTGAAAAATTCAAATTAAAACAATGAGATACCACTGCACACCTAGAATGCCCAAAGTCTGGAATATTAACAATATCAAAATGCTAAAGAGGATGTCAAACAATAGCAACATCTTCATAGCTGGTAGAAATACAAAATGGTACAGCCACTTTAAAAGACAGTTGAGAGCTTTTATAAGAAGCTGAACATGCTCTTACCAGGTGATCCAGAAGTCACACTCCTTTGTATTTACCCAAAGAAGCTGAAAATTAATGTCCACACAAACACCTGCACATAACATAGCAGCTTTAGTCATAATTGCCAAACCTCGGCAATCACCAATATGCCCTCTAATAGGTGAATGGATAAACAAACTGTGGCGCATCCAGGCAATGGAATATTATTCAGTTCTAAAAAGCATGAAAAGAAATGGAGGAAACTTCTAAGTGCATATTACTAAGTCAAATAAATCAATCTGAAAAGCCTATATCCTGAATGATTCCAGCAATCACATTCTTGAAAAATCAAAACTATGAAGACAGTATAAAGATATGGTTTCCAGGGATTACATGCAGAGAGAGTGGTAAACAGGCAGATCACAATGTTTGGTGTGTGATAGAAATACACTGTATGATACTATAATGGTGGTACATGTGTACATTCCCATAGGATGTACAACACCAAGAGTGAACCCTAATGTAAAAACGTGTCATGTACCTAAGAATTTATCTAGTAAATAATGTAGAAGAAAAAGTGTGTTTTTCAATTGGTACAAAACTAAATCTAAATAAATGGTGAGATATGTAATATTCATAGATGGATAACTTAACATTCTGAAGTCTATGATTCCCTTCATCTATAAATTGAGTGCAATGCCTCACAAAATTCTAGCTGGATTATTTGACGAATTCAGTGACTCTATTATAAAATGCTTATGGAAAAATAAAAATGCACAAAACAGGAAAGTCAATTCTGGAAAAGAAATCAAAGCCAGAGAGGGGTGTACTCCATTCTGTTGGATATTAACACAATTCACAACTACCAAAATGAAAATTTGGTGGTGATACAGGAACATGCCAAGAGGCAGAGGGAACAGAAAAACAAGCTCAGAAGTGGATATAGTTCATCCCTATTATTTGTGATCCTGCATTTGTTTTTCGCCTACTTACTATAACACTGAACTCACAAAGGTATTAGCAGTCATTCCCAGACACACACAAAAGAGTGAAAATTTTGAGTCTCTCTACGTGACAAGCATGCACATAACACTTCCTTCTGATTTCAGCTCTCATATTGTAACATACATTTTATTTTCCCAGGCTATTTAGTGTATTTCACATCTCTGTGCTGTATTTTGGTAATTTTACTGATTAAAATGGGCCACAAGAATAGTGCTGAAGTGCTGTCTACTGTTCTAAGCACAAAAGCCGTGATGTGCCTTACAGAAAAAGCACATATGTCAGCCTTAGTTCAGGCATAAGCTACTATGTTGGCTGTCAGTTCGGTGTTAATGAGTCCACAATATGGTACCTGCAGAGACAGGAAGGGGGAATTTTCCAGTGTGTATGTTAGGGCTGCTCCACAGTGCAAGAGGAAGCTACAGCAAAGGCTGAAAAGGAGCTACATGTAGAGATTCATGAGATGATGACTGATACGTAGACACAATTGTGAAGTCGAAAGTCAAAGAAATATACAGCCAAGCCACGTTAAGGAGGGTCAGAGGGATATTACACCCTTCTCAACTGGTACTGACTACCTCAAACATTTCAGGTGACACAGCACGGAAAATGTCACACTTGCAGGTGAGGCAAGGTCTGCAGAAGGACTTTGAAAATACTAATTAAATGCTATACAGGAAAAGGGTTATATGGAAGAGCAGCTTTCTGACACTGACGAGGCTTGTCTGACCAGGATGTTGGCAAATAAACCTGTAAAACACAAATCACATCCAAAGCCCCTGGATTAAGTAATTTGGAGACTGAAATTAATTATTTGTAAGAAATATATATATTAAACAATATATCTTAGAAGCACAACAGGAAACAAAGTCATGTGTTGACTGGTTGAAGAAACACACCTAACCTGTGTTTCCCCTGGGAACAATGTTTTGCTGTTCACTAATTCAGTGTTTATGGCAATGTTTTAGAACATAACCATTAAATTAGGCATGGTGGTGCACACCTGTAATCCCAGCAACTCAAGAGGTTGAGACAGGAGGATCACAAGTTTGAGGTCAGCCTGGGCAACTTAGTGAGATTATGTCTCAAAATAAAATAAAAAGGACTGGGAATGTGGCTCAGTGATGGAGTGCTTGCCTAGTATGCATAAGGCCCAGTTCTAGCCTAACACTGCAAAAAAAAAAAAAAAAAAAAAAAAAAAAAAAAAAAAAAAAAATATAAAATAAAAAAAAAAAAAAAAAAAAAAAAAAAAAGTATAGCAGAGGATTAAAACCTTTGCAGTTTGGGAAAAACTACAAGGCCAATGGACAAAAATGTAGAAGAATATATTTGTGATCTAAAAGCAGGAAAAAAAAATTTAAGGAACACCCCAAAATAATAAAACATAAAGTGAAAAAATTATATATTTGGCACAATAAAATTAAAGATTTCTGAATCATAGATGTTATAATCAGTTAATTTAATATACAGTGGGAGAATTATTTCCTATATTTAAAACTTATATATGTAAAATGAATATACAGAAAAAGAAAGAATGAAAAGAACAAAAGAGGGAAAAATCCTAGAAATCAATAAGAACCAAAAAAAAATGCAAAATAAGAAAACCTATAGACAATTTTGAAAAAGGATATGAATAGGCACTTCACATATAGAAAATCAAAATTACTAGGAAAAATATGAAGAGAAAGCTAGGTACTGAGGTACAGGCCTGTAATCTCAGCTACTGAGGTAGAGGGATCACAAGTTCATGGATAGCCTTGAACAAGGCCTCTTCTCAAAGCAAACAGAAATATGAAGAGATAGACAAATTCATGATCAAAGAAATGAAAATGAAAATGATAATGAGATACCACTTAACAGATTAGGGGGGAAACGTTAAGGTGGATTAAATCAAGCAATAATGAGAATGTGAAAAGAGTAGGAACCCATCTGTGGCCTGAGGGGAGAGTACACTGGTCCAGCCTCCTACCCTTACCATTGATCCCAAAGTCCCAGAACTGAGCATATAACCCAGAGTAATTCCCATAGAGGTCTGTTGTGTGGCCTGTGGGGGGGCAGTTCACAGCAGTGCAGGAAGTTCAGAAATCTAAGGTTTATTACTGCAAGAATACTCAAGAAATTATGCAGAATGTATACTATTGAATTATGTGCAGTATTAGTACAAAATAGATCATCAAACAGCAACTGGTGGAAGGCTTAAAGACATAGTGTTGAGTGGGAGAAAAGGGTAGAAATAAATAGAATCAGAAATGCACTTATTTTGCAAAGATACATATAAAGGGTGGCCCTAAAATTCTGAAAATATGGATAACATTTTGTTTTTTTACATAGAAAACCCCCTGATTATTTCTTCTGGGGTATACTAAATGCACAGGTTTATTTGATTAAATCAAAGACAAAAATTATCAGAGGGCTGGGATGGTGGCTCAGTGGTAGAACGCTTGCCTCACATGCGTGAGGCACTGGGTTCGATCCTCAGCACCACATAAAAACAAATAAAATAAAGATACTGTGTCCATCTACAACTAAAAATATATATATTTAAAAAAAATTATCAGAGCTAGTACATTCCAGGAACATAGCAGGGAGTGTTAAAATGCTGCATTAATGCTCTTCATACAATATCTATTGAACTGTGAATTGTCATATCATGTTTTCTAATGGCATATCAATAAACCATTTATTATGTAGATTTACATGTTTCCAGACTTTATAGCCACACCACATATTTATTAGCATATATCAAATACAATAGAGTGCTTATTTATGAAGACTATAGGATTGACAGGATTGTGGATTAAGAAGGAAAAAGGTAAAACAAGAGAGAGGCTTTGCATAAGTTGATGATAAAGGTGTAGGTCATAAATTGAACCATGAGATGCTCAACACTACTTGAGCTCGAATTCTGACTGCAGCCTTGTCTTACAAGAGTTGCAGAAAGTGGATTTGCTTTATCATTAACGGATACAAATTGGAACTCTCTGCTGTACCTATTTTTTTAAATGACCACTACTATAGACAATTTTTGCTAATAGAAAATTTCTTTCCATTTTGTCTTCACTAAATAATTATTAAGTGAATCCTAAAAATCACCATGACCTTGTATAAAACCTAACACTAGAGGATTTTCAAGATGACAGAATAGAGGAAGTTGCTTTCCTGGCTGCTCCATGGCATGAAACCAAGAAAACAGACAGGCAGCTTCTCTGCAAATGAGGTGCTGGAAACCTTCAGAGACACTACAGTTCTATAGGATAGAAGTTCTACAGCCTCAGATCCATACTGTTAGATGGTTATACACACAAACAACATTAAAAAGCAAGGAAATAAATTGCCCCAAGCGAACCAATGTGTAGAGAGCCGTCCATGGGCTGTGTGTGGACCACCATGCATGAGTCCTACACAGCACTAGAGATGGGCTGAACTACTGTAGTTGCACAGTCCCTCTGAGATGGGTGTGACCTGCCAAAATGCCAATCAACCTGCTGACTGCAAGACTCCATCTTCTTCCTATCCTGGGAAAGAATGTTTGAAGGAAGTTCCTTGAAGTCCCCCATATAAATAAAGCACACAAATTTTGCCTTTTGCCATTTTGCCAGTCGCCAAAAGAATCATCTGATTGTGGGCCCATCCAAACCCTGTGTTTTGAAACTATTTTCTGTGTTCTGTGCTTTTTTGCCATTTCATTTCTTTTAGCCAGTTCTTTACCGGTCAGTGTATCTTGTCCTTACCACCCACGCAGGATGTGGATGACATTGAGGTACTCCAATAACAGAATTCATCAACACTACAGTGGAAGAAATGTCAGACAAGGAGTTTAGAATGTACATAGTTAAGCTGATCTGTAAAGCAAAGGATGGTATAATCTGGAAAAAAAACAGATAGAAATGCTCAAAATGAAGGAATCAATAAACCAAATTAAAAATTCAATTGAAAGCATCACCAACAGACTAGATCACTTGGAAAGCAAAGTTTCAGGCAATGAAGACAAAATATATACTCTTGAAAACAAAGTTGACCATGGAGAAAAGAAGTTAAGAAATCATGAAAAGAACTTGAAAAAAATATGGCATAACCTGAAAAGACCAAATTTAAGATTTATTGGGATAGATGAAAGCTCAGAGATACAAGCCAAAGGAATGCATGATCTTTTCAATGCAGAAAATTTCCCAAACCTGAAAAACAAAATGTAAAAATCAAATACAAGAGGTTTACAGGACCCCAAATACACAAAAGTACAACAGACCCACATCAAGTCACATTATTATGAAAATGCCTAACATACAGAATAAGTATAGAATTTTAAAGGCTGTCAGACAAAAATGACAGGCAAAATTTAGAGGGAAACCAATTCAGATCTCAGCTGATCTATCAACCCAGACCCTCAAAGGTAGGAGGTCTTGAAATAAAATATACCAAGCTCTGAAATAAATTGGATGCCAACTAGGAATACTATACCCAGCAAAATTAAGCTTCAGAATTGATGATGAAATAAAAATTTTTCATGATAAACAAAAGTTAAAAGAATTCACAACTAGAAAGTCTGCACTACAGAACATTCTCGACAAAATATTCCATGAAGAGGAAATAATAAAAAAAATACAACTGAAAACCAGCAAAGGGAGCAACTACCCTAAAGGAAAAGTCAATCAAAGTAGAAACTAAGTCAAATTAAAAACTAAAAATAACTCAATAATATGCTATTGACTGATGCATAGATAACAGAAGACATCAGGGAGAAGAAAAAAAGTTCTTAGAGGTAAATGGGAACTCCGATACAACATATCAAAATCTCTGGGACACTATGAAGGCAGGGCTAAGAGGAAAGTGCACTGTATTAAGCTCACTCTTAAAAGAAGAAAAAGTCAACGAATACATGACTTGACACTACATCTCAAAGCCCTAGAAAAAGAACAACAAACCAACACCAAAAGAAGTAGAACCAAGGAAATAATTAAAATCAGGGCTGAAATCAATGAAATTGAAACAAAGGAAACAATTCAAAAAATTGACAAAACAAAAAGCTGGTTCATTGAAAAACTAAATAAAATTGACAAACCCTTAACCACCCTAATGAAAAGAAGGAGAGAGAAAAACCCAAATTATTAAATTTGTGATGAAAAAGGAAATATCACTACAGATTCTACTGAAATACAGAGGATAATTAGGAACTATTTTGAAAATTTATACTCCAGTAAAATACAAAACCCTGAAGACACTGACAAACTTCTAGAGGCATATGACCTACCTAAACTGAACCAGGAGGATATTCATGACTTAAACAGATCAATTACAAGCAAGGAAATGGAAGTCTACCAACCAAGAAAAGCCTGGGACCAGACAGATTCTCAGCCAAGTTCTACAAGACCTGAAAAGAAGAACCAATATTATTAATAATCAAATTATTCCATGACATAAAAAGGGAGGAACCCTTCCAAACTCATTCTATGAGGCTAGTATCACCCTGATACCAAAACCAGACAGAGACACAACAAAGAAGGGAAATTTCAGACCAATATTCCTGATGAATATAGATGCAAAAATTCTCAATAAAATTTTGGCAAATTGCATACAAAAACATATTTAAAAAAGAGTGCACCATGATCAAGTTCATTCCAGGGATGTAAGTTTGGTTCAACATATGGAAGTCAATAAACATAATTCATTACATCAACAGACTTAAAGATAAGAATCATATGATTTTATCAATTTATGCAGAGAAAGTATTATACAAAATACAGCACCACTTCATGTTTAAAACACTAGAGAAACTATGGATAGTAGGAACATACCTCAATATTGTAAAAGCTATCTATGCAAAACCGAAAGCCAATATTATCCTCAATGTGGAAAAATTGGAAGAATTTCCTCTAAAATCAGGAACAAGACAGGGATGTCTCCTTTCACCACTTTTATTCAGCATAGTCCTTGAAACTCTGTCCAGAGCAATTAGACAAATAAAAGAAATTAAAGGGCTATGAATAGGAAAAGAAGAACTCAAACTATCATTATTTGCTGACATGATTCTATACTTAGAGGATCCAAAAAAGTCCACCAGAAAATGTCCAGAATTAATAAATAAATTGAACAAAGTAGCAGGATATAAAATCAACACCCATAAATCAAAAGCATTTCCATACATCAGTGATGAAATTTCTGAAAGAGAAATTAGGAAAATTACTCCATTCAAAATAGCTTCAAAAAATAAATAAATAAATAAAGTACTTGGGAATCAATCTAACAAGAGAGATAAAAGATATCTATGATGCAAACTACAGGACATTAAAGAAAGAAGTTTAAGAAGACCTTAGAAGATGGAAAGATCTCCCATGCTCTTGAATAGGCAGAATCAATATTGTCAAAATGGCCATACTACCCAAAGTGCTATAAAGATTCAATGTGATCCCAATTAAAATCCCAATGTTATTCCTTATAGAAATAGAAAAAGCAATGATGAAATTCATTTGGAAAAATAAGAGACCCAGAATAGCCAACACAATCCTTAGCAAGAAAAGTGAAGCAGGAGGCATCGCAATACCAGACATTAAACTATACTACAAAGCTATAGTAACAAAAACATCATGGTATTGGTACCAAAACAGACACATAGACAATGGTACAGAATAGAAAACACAAAGACAAACCCACATAAATACAGTTATCTCATGCTAGACAAAGGCTCCAAAAACATACATTGGAGAAAAGATAGCCTTTTCAACAATTGGTGCTGGGAAAACTGGAAATCCATATGCAGCGAAATGAAACTAAAACCCTTTCTCTCGCCATGAATAAAACTCACTTCAAAGTAGATCAAGTACCTAGGAATTAGACCAGAGACATTGTGCCTAAGAGGAAAAAGTAGGCCCAAACCTTCATCACATGGAATTAGGCTCTGACTTCCTTAACAAGACTCCTAAAGCACAAGAAATAAAATAAAAAATTAATAAATGAGATGGATTCAAACTAGAAAGCTTCTTCTCAGCAAAAGAAACAATAAGGGGAAGAGAGCCTATATTCTGGGAGTAAATTTTTTCCACATGCTCATCAGCTAGAGCACTAATATCCAGGATATATAAATAAGTCAAAAAACAACATAAAAAAACAAACAACCCAATAAATAAATGGGCTATGGAGCTGAACAGACACTTGTCAGAAGAAGATATATAATCACCCAACAAATATATGAAGAAATGTTCAACATCTCTAGCAATTAGATAAATGCAAATCAAAACTACTCTAAGATTTCATCTCACTCCAATCAGATGGTAATTATCAAGAATACAAGCAACAATAAGTGCTGGTGAGGATGTGGGGGAAAAGGCACACTCAAACTTTGCTGATGGGACTGCAAATTGGTGGAAACAATCTGGAAAGCAGTATGGAGATTCCTTAGAAAACTTGGAATGGAACCACCATTTGACCCAGCTATCCCACTCCTCAGCCTATACCCTAAAGACTTAAAAACAGCACACTACAGTAATGCAGCCACTTCAATGTTTATAGCAGCACAATTCACAATTGCTAAACTATGGAAGCAACGTAGATGCCCTTCAATTGATGAATGGATAAAGAAACTGTGGTATATATACACAATGGAATATTATTCAGCAATAAAAGAGAATAAAATTATGGCATTTGCAGGCAAATGGATGGAGCTGGAGAACATCATGCTAAGTGAAGTAAGCCAATCCCAAAAAACCAACGGCCGAATGTTTTCTCTAATTAGTGGATGCTGATACATAATAGGGGTGGGTTAGGGAGCATGGGAGAAATGAAGGAACTTTGGATAGAGCAAAGGGGAAGTAGGGGAAAGGAGGCAGCATAGGGGTAGCAAAGATGGTGGAATGAGATGGACATTACCCTAGGTACATGTATGAAGACATGAATGGTGTGAATTTATCTTGTTTACAACCAGAGAAATGGAAAATTGTGCTCTATATGTTTACTATGACCTGAAATGCATTCTTTTGTTTTATTTATTTATTTGTTTGTTTGTTTATTTATATTTAATTATTTGTTCCCTTTAGGTTTACATGATAGCAGAGTGCAATTTGATTCATTGTACACAGATGAAGGATAATATTTCACTTCTCTGGTTGTATGTGATGTAGAATCACAACATACATGCAGTGATACATAAAGCTAGGGCTATGATGTCCATTATATTCCACCACCTTTACTGTCCCCAATGCCCCTTGTGAACAGAGTTTCTCCATTGTTCCCGTGTCCTCCCCCTATTATGGATCGGCATCCACTTATCAATGAGTACATTTGGCATTTGGTTTTCTGAGATTGGCTTACTTCACTTAGCATGATATTCTCCAACTCCATCCATTTGCCTGCAAATGCCATAATTTTATACTCTTTTATTGCTGAATAATATTCCATTGTATATATATACACCACAGTTTCTTTATCCAGTCATCTATCAAAGGGCATCTAGGTTGGTTCCACAGTTTAGCTATTGTGAATTGAGCTGCTATAAACATTGAAGTGGCTGCAGCACTGTAGTATGCTGTTTTTAAGACTTTTGAGTATAGACCGAGGAGTGGGATCTGGGTCAAATGGTGGTTTTCTAACTTTCCATTCCAAGTTTTCTAAGGAATCTCCATACTGCTTTCCAGATTGGCTGTACCAATTTGCAGTTCCACCAGCAATGTATGAGCGTGCCTTTTTTCCCACAACCTCGCCAACACTTATTGTTGTTTGTATTCTTGATAATTGCCGTTCTGACTGGCGTGAGATGAAATCTTAGGGTAGTTTTGATTTCCATTTCTCTGATTGCTAAAGATGTTGAATATTTTTTCATATGTCTGTTGATCGATTGTATATCTTCTTCTGTGAAGTTTGTGTTCAGCTCTTTGGCCCATTTATTGATTGGGTTGTTTGATTTTTGGTATTAAGTTTTTTGAGTTCTTTATATATCCTGGAGATGAGTGCTCTATCGGATGTGTGTGTGGCAAAGATTTGTTTCCAGAATGTCGGCTCTCTCTTCACTTCATTGATTATTTCTTTTGCTGAGAAGAAGCTTTTTAGTTTGAATCCATCCTATGTGTTGATTCTTGATTTTACTTCTTGTGCTATAGGCGTCTTGTTAAGGAAGTATGATCCTAATCTGACATGGTGAAGATTTGGGCCTATTTTTTCTTCTATTAGGCATTGGGTCTCTGGTCTGATTCCCAGGTCCTTGATCCACTTTGAGTTGAATTTTGTGCATGGTGAGAGATAGGGGTTTAGTTTCATTTTGCTGCATATGGATTTCCAGTTTTCCCAGCACCATTTGTTGAAGAGGCTATCTTATCTCCAGTGTACATGTTTGGCTCCTTTCTCTAGTATAAGGTAACTGTATTTGAGTGGGTTTGTCTCTGTGTCTTCTATTCTATACCATTGGTCTACATGTCTATTTTGTTGCCAGTATCATGCCATTTTTGTTACTATAGCTTTGTAGTATAATTTAAGGCCTGGTATTGTGATGCCTCCTGCTTCACTTTTCTTGCTAAGGATTGCTTTGGCTATTCTGGGTCTCTTATTTTTCCAAATGATTTCATGATTGCCTTTTCTATGTCTATAAGGAATGGCATTGGGATTTTAATTGGGATTGCATTGAACCTGTATAGCGCTTTGGGAAGTATGGCCATTTTGACGACATTGGTTCTGCCTATCCAGGAGCATGGGAGATTATTCCATCTTCTAAGGTCTTCTTCAATTTCTTTCTTCAGTGTCTTGTAGTTTGCATTGTAGAGGTCTTTCACCTCTTTTGTTAAATTGATTCCCAAGTTGTTTTTTTATTTGAGGCTGTTTTGAATGGATTAGTTTTCCTAATTTCTCTTTCAGAGGGTTTATCACTGATGTATAGAAATGCAAATGATTTATGGGTGTTGATTTTATATCCTGCTACTTTGTTGAAATCATTTATTAATTCTAGGATTTTTCTAGTAGAATTTTTTGGATCCTCTACGTATAGAATCATGTCATCTGCAAATAATGATAGTCTGAGTTTTTCTTTTCCTGTTTGTATCCCTTTAATTTCTTTCATGTGTCTAAATGCTCTGGCTAGCATTTCCAGGATTATGTTGAATAGCAGTGGTGAAAGAGGGCATCCCTGTCTTGTTCCTGTTTTTAGAGGGAATGCTTCCAGTTTTTGTCCATTTAGGATGATGTTGGCCTTGGGTTTAGCATAGATAGCTTTTACAAAGTTGAGATATGTTCCTACTAGTCCAAGTTTTTCTAGCATTTTAAACATAAAAGGGTGCTGTATTTTGTCAAATGCTTTCTCTGCATCGATTGATAAAATCATATGACTCTTATCTTTAAATCTATTGATGTGATGTATTACATTTATTGATTTCTGTATGTTGAACCAAACTTGCATCCCTGGAATGAACCCCACTTGATCATGGTGCACTATTTTTTTGATATGTTTTTGTATGCGATTTGCAAGAATTATATTGAGAATTTTTGCATCTATGTTCATCAGGGATATTGGTCTGAAATTTTCTTTCTTTGATGCATCTCTGTCTGGTTTTGGAATCAGGGTGATACTTGCCTCATAGAATGAGTTTGGAAGGGTTCTCTCCTTTTCTATTTCCTGAAATAGTTTTAGAAGTATTGGTATTAAATCTTCTTTGAATGTCTTGTAGAACTCAGCTGAGATACCGTCTGGACCTGGGCTTTTCTTGTTTGGCAGGCTCTTGATGGCATCTTCTATTTCCTTGCTTGAAATTGATCTGTTTAAGTTGTATATGTCCTCTTGGTTCATTTTGGGTATGTCATATGCCTCTAGAAATTTGTCAGTGTCTTCAGGGTTTTGTATTTTACTGGAGTATAAATTTTCAAAATAGTTTCTAATTATCCTCTGTATTTCAGTAGTGTCTGTTATGATATTTCCTTTTTCATCATGAATTTTAGTAATTTGGGTTTTATCCCTCCTTCTTTTCATTAGGGTGGCTAAAGGTTTGTCAATTTTGTTTATTTTTTCAAAGAACCAGCTTTTTTGTTTTGTCAATTTTTTTAATTGTTCTTTTGTTTCAATTTCATTGATTTCAGCCCTGAATTTAATTATTTCCTGTCTTCTATTTCTTTTGGTGTTGATTTGTTCTTCCTTTTCTAAGGCTTTAAGATGAAGAGTCAATTTACTTATTAGTTGACTTTTACTTCTTCTAATAAATGAGCTTAATGCAATGAACTTTCCTCTTAACACTGCCTTCATGGTATCCCAGAGATTTTGATATGTTATATCAGAGTTTTCATTTGCCTCTATGAATTTTTTTTTATCTCTTCCATGATGTCTTCTGTTATCCATGCATCATTCAATAGCATATTATTTAGTTGCCAGGTGTTGGAATAGTTTCTATTTTTTAATCTCTCATTGATTTCTAATTTTATTCCATTGTGGTCACTTAAGATGTAGGGTATTATCTCTAATTTTTGTATTTGCTAAGACTGGCTTTGTGCCATAAACATATGATCTATTTTGGAACAGGATCTATATGCTGCTGAGAAAAAAGTGTATCCGCTCGTTGATGGATGGAACACTCCATATATGTCTATTAAGTCTAAATTATTGATAGTTTCATTGAGATCTATGGTTTCTTTATTCAGTTTTTGTTTGAAGGATCTATCTAATGATGAGAGAGCTGTGTTAAAGTCTCCAAGTATTATTGTGTTGTGGTCTATTTGATTCTTGTATTTGAGAAGGATTTGTTTGGTATATGTAGAAGCCCCATTATTTGGGGCATATTTATGATTGTTATATTTATGATTGATTATATATTATGATTGTTAACAATCATGTTTATGATTCTTATGTCTTGTTGATGTATGATTCCCTTAAGAAGTATGAAATGACCTCCTTTATCTCTTTTCACCATCTTTGTTTTGAAGTCCACTTTATTTGATATGAGGATGGAAACTTCTGCTTGTTTATGGGGTTCATGTGAGTGATACATTTTTTCCCAGCCTTTCACTTTCAGTCTGTGGATGTCTTTTCCTGTGAGATGAGTCTCTTGAAGGCAGCATATTGTTGGGTCTTTTTTTTAATCTAGTCTGTCAGTCTATGTCTTTTAATTGGTGCATTTAGGCCATTCACATTCAGGGTTATTATTGAAATATGATTTGTAATCCCAGTCATTTTGGTTTATTTTTGATTTTTACCTTCACTTGTTTTGTCTTTTGAATGGTCTATCCTTTAGTGTAGTTCCTCTCTTTGTATATTTTCATTGTTGGTTATCATTTCCTCCTCATGGAATATTTTGCCAAGAATGCTCTCTAGTGCAGTCTTTCTTGCTGTAAATTCTTTTAACTTTTGTTTATCATGGAATGTTTTTACTTCATCGTCAAATCTGAAGCTAATTTTGCTGGATATAGGATTCTTGGTTGGCATCTATTTTCTTTCAGACCCTGGAATACGTTGTTCCATAATCTCCTGGCTTTTAGGGTCTGGGTTGAAAAATCTGCTGAGATTCGAATTGGTCTTCCCTTATATGTAATCTGGTTCCTTTCTCTTGTAGCCTTTAAAATTCTATCCTTATTCTGTATGTTGGGCATTTTTATTATAATGCGCCTTGGTGCAGATCTGTTGAAATTTTGTACATTTGGTGTCCTGTAAACCTCTTGTATTTGATTTTCCACTTCATTTTTCATATTTGGGAAATTTTCTGATATTATTTCATTGAAGAGATTGTGCATTCCTTTGGTTTGAAATTCTGCACCTTCTTCTATCCCAATAAATCTTAGATTTGGTCTTTTGATGCTGTCCCATATTTCTTGTATATTCTGCTCATGATTTCTTACCATCTTCACTGTATGGTCAATTTATTTTCAAGATTGTATATTTTGTCTTCATTATCCAAGGTTCTGTCTTCCAGGTGATCTAGTCTGCTGGTGATGCTTTCTATTGAGTTTTTTATTTAGTTTACTGTTTCCTTCATTTCAAGAATTTCTGATTGGTTTTTTTTCCATAATCTCTAGCTCTTTCTTAAAGTAATCTTTTGCTACTTGTAATTGCTCTCTTATCTCTTTGTTAGAGTTGTCAGTGGTTGCCTTTATTTGCTCTTCTATTTCTTTGTTGGATTGATCAATTTTTGCCTGTATTTGGTCACTTATGTCATTCTTTAATTCACAGATCATTTTAATTATGTACATTCTGAATTCTTTCTCTGACATTTCATCAACTGTGTTGTCAATGGATTCTGTTACTGTGGTATCAAGGTTTATTTGGGGGATTTTCTTCCCTTTTTTTTCATGCTGATTGTCTACCTTCCTTTCTGAGGTATTACAGATGCCGATCTGAGGTATTGAGGCTTCTATCCTATAATGTTGTATTAACCCTCCAGATTATCTGTATCTCACCTTGGAGCTACTTCTGGTCCCCCAGAGTCCCCACATGGACACTTCTGCCACTATAGCTGGTTGGGGAGGTATGTATTAACCTCAGGAGGGCAGTGTGAGTGGCCTTGGCTGGGCTCCTGTGGTGGTCCCTGAGGGCTGTTTTGGGCCCTCTATTGCACTTCTACTGGTGAGCATGAACTCTGGAGCAGAACTGGGGGTGGGCCCAGGCCTCACTTAGGCAGGGTAACAAGGAGGAGAGTCTGTGTGCTACCTTTACCATGGGTTTGGGCTCCCCTGGGGGCTGGAGACTAGCAGGCTCTGGTCTCCCTTTTTCTGGGCACCCCTGGTGTCATTGAGGGCAGTTTAGGGCCCTCTGCCCCTCCTATCACTCCACAGGAACTCTGGAGTGAAGCTAGGAAGGGCCCAGACCTCACTTGGGTGGGGTCTCCTCCCACAGGGTCTCTGCAGGGACTCTTACCGTGGATGTAAACTCCCCTATGGCTGGCAACTAGCAGTCTCTGGTCTCTCCCTGGCTGGACACCTGTGGGGTTTTGTGGGGGTGGTTTTGGGCCCTCTGTCCCTCCTGCCGCTCCGCAAGAACTCTGGAACAGAACTCGCATTCTTTTGTTTTAAAAAATAAAAAATAACCAATTTAATTAAAAAACTATAAATAAAAAAATGACTGGGAATGCAAATCATATCTCAATAATAACCTTGAATATTAATAGGCTAAACTCAACAATCAAAAGACACAGACTAGCAGATTGAATTAAAAAAACAAGGTCCAACACTATTGTGTCTTCAAGAGATTCATCCCATAGGCAAAGGCATCGACAGACTGAAGGTGAAAGGATGGGTAAAAAAACATATCATTCACATGGATCTCGTAAACCAGCAGGGATTTCTATCTTCATATCAGATAAAGTGGACATCAAGCCAAAGTTAATCAGAAGGGACAAAGAAGGCATTTTATACTGCTTAATATACTTTTTCATCCACAAGACAACAATAGAAAATATTTATGCACCAAACAATGCAGCATCTACATACATCAAACAAACTGTTTTCAATTTCAAGAATCAAATAGACCACAACACAATAATACAGGGTGACTTTAACATACCTCTCTTACCACTGGATAGATCCTCCAAACAAAAACTAAATAAAGAAGGTATAGAACTAAAAAATATAATTAATTTAGATTTAACAGACATATATAGAATATTTCATCCATCAATGACTTAATATACTTTCTTCTCAGCAACACATGAATCTCTCTAACAACCATATCTTCAGCTACAATGCAACTCTTAGCAAATACAAAAAAACTCAAGGTAATACCTTGCATCTTATCAGATCATAATGGAATGAAAATAAAATTCAATGATAAAATAAAAAATAGAAGCTACTCTAAAACCTGGAGACTAAATAATATGCTATTGAATGACAAATGTATGGCAGAAGAAATCAGGGATGAAACTAAAAAATACTTAGAGGTAAATGAGAATAGTGATACAATATATCAAAATCTCTGGGACACTGTGAAGGCAGTGCTAAGAGGAAAGTTTATTGCATTGAGTTCATTTATTAAAAGAATAGAAAGTCAATGAATGAAAGTCCTAACATTACATCTCAAAGCCCTAGAAAAAGAAGAACAAATCAACACCAAAAGCAGAAGACAGGAAATAATTAAAATCAGAGCTAAAATCAATGAAATTGAAACAAAAGAAACAATTCAAAAAATTGACAAAACAAAAAGTTGGTTCTTTACAAAAATAAATAAAACTGATAAACCCTTAGCCAAGTTAACAAAGAGAAAGAGAGAAAACACAAACTACTAAAATTCATGATGAAAAAGGAAGTATCATATCCAACACTACTGAAATAAAGATGATAATCTGAATCTATTTTGAAAATTTATACTCTAATAAAATAGCAAATCTTAAAGACAGCAACAAATTCTAGAGACATATGACTAACACAAACGGAATCAGGTGGACAAATAAAATAGAAAAATTAAACAGATAAATTTCAAGGAATGAAATTGAAGTTCCCATCAAAAGCCTCGCAAGAAAGAAAAGCCCAGGAACAGGACCAGATTGATTCTCAGCTGAGTTCTCAGGTCTTCAGAAATGAACTAACACCAATCCTCCTCAAATTATTCCATGAAATAGAAAAGGAGGAAACTCTTCCAAACTCATTCTGTGAAGCTGTATCACCCTGATACTAAAACCAGACAAAGACACATCAAGGAAACAAAATTTTAGGCCAATATCCCTGATGAACATAGATGCAAAACAACTTTTTTTCTGGATGAAGGACAATTTATTACTTTTATGTACAGAAACCCAACAATGTACATTTATCCCAGTTTGGGGCAAGTTCTTTAGCCTTTGCCTTTTCCAGCTTGGCAATGCGGGCTACGGATTTTGGACCCTGGACATTACCTCCCCAGTGACATCATATGGATCTCATCATATCTGTCATTATAGTTGGTTCTGATAGCTTCCACCAGCTTAGCTAGAGCTCCTTTGTCTTCTGAGTTAACCTGTGTGCGGGCAACGTGGTGCATGTCTTCCTGTGAAGCAGACATCCCAGCCTGGCCTTTCCCTTGATGATGCAGGAAAGGAATCCCATCTTTCCACACAGGGCAGAAAGAAGACAACCAGCTCCATGGGATCCACATCATGTGCAATCACCACGAGCTGAGCCTTCTTGTTTTCCACCAAGGTGGTGACAGTATGGACCCCTGCTGGAAGGAATGGCAGTCTCTTCATAGGGACATCCCCTTTGCCAGCAGCCTTTTTCTTAACCCTAAGGCCAACGGCCTCTGCTTCTTCTCCTGCTTCATCTCTGGTCTGTACTTGTAGGCAAGCTTAAGCAGCTGGGTGGCTGTTTGGCAGTCTAAGACCTGGGTGAACTGGTTAATTGCAGGAGGCACTTTAAGCTGCTTATAGAGAACAGCCCTTTGCTACTATAGCTGGATATAGTGGGGACACAAGGCAGGTAAGGTCCCTTTTGAGCTAGATGTTCTGCCCAATGCCAAAGTTCTTCAGCCTCTTCTCAAACAGTGGGTTCTCCACTTTCTCAGCTTCCTGTTTCTTGACCATGGCAGGGGCTGGGACTACCTTTTCCCAGTGGTCTTCTTTCCTTTGGGCATCTTAGGTGACTGGAGGAGAGAAAGCCACAAATTCTTTTTTTTTAAATTTGTTTTGGTTGTAGATGGACACAATACCTCTACTTTATTCATTTATTTCTATGTGGTGCTAAGGATCAAACCCAGTGCCCCACACATGCTAGGCAAGCACTCCACCACAGAGCCACAACTACAGCCCCCAAAAATCCTTAATAAGATAATGGCAAATCACATCCAAAAACATTAAAATTTGGGCGTGGTGGCACACACCTGTAATAGCTGCTCAGGAGGCTGAGATAGGAAGATCATGAGTTCAAAGCCAATCTCAGCAAGGGTGAAGTGTTAACTCAGTGAGACCCTGTCTCTAAATAAAACACAGAATAGGGCTGTGGATGTGGCTTAGTGGTTGAGTGCCCCTGAGTTCAATCCCTGGTACCCGCCCCCCCCAAAAAAAACATAAAAAAGATAGTGCACCATGATCAAGTGGGGTTCATCCCAGGGATGCAAGATTGGTTCACCATACAGAGACCAATACACATAATTCATCACATCAATAGTCTTAAAGTGAAGAATCACATGATTATCTCAACAGATGTAGAAAAAGCATTTGACAAAATAGAGCATCTATTCATGTTAAAAAAAATGGGATATTAGGAACACACCTCAACATTGTGAAAGCTATATATACTAAACCCAAGGCCAACATCATTCTAAATGGAGGAAAATTGAAAGCATTTCCTCTAAAAACTGGAACAAGACAGGGATGTCCTCTTTCACCACTTCTATTCAACATAGTCTTGGAAACTCTAGCCAAAGCAATTAAACAGAAGAAAGAAATTAAAGGGATACAAATAGAAAAAGAAGAATTCAAACTATCCCTATTTGCTGACAACATGATTCTATATTTCAGAAGACCCAAAAGACTCCACCAGAAAACTTTGTGAACTCATGAATTGAATTCAGCAAAGTAACAGAATATAAAATTAACATCCATAAATCAATTGCATTCTCATAGATCAGTGATGAATCAACTGAAATAGAAATTCGGAACAGTATCTCATTCACAATAGCCTTAAAGAAAATAAAATATTTGGGAATCAATCTAACAAAAGAGGTGACAGTCTTCTACAATGAAAACTACAGAACACTAAAGAAAGAAATTGAAGAGGACCTTAGAACATGGAAAGATCTCGTATGTTCTTGGATAGGCATAATTAATATTGTCAAATGGCCATACTACCAAAAGCACTATACAGATTCAATACAACTCTTATTAAGGCTCTGATGAGGTTATTCATAGAAATAGAAGATACAGTAATAAAATACATTTGGAAAAATTAGAGGCCCAGAATAGCCAAAGCAATTCTTAGCAAGAAGAGTGAAACAGGAATACTAGACATTAAATTATACTACAGAGCCATAGTAACAAAAACAACATGGTATTGGCACCAAAACAGACACAAAGACCAACAGTACAGAATAGAAGACACAGAGACAAGCCAGGCACAGTGGCACAAGCCTATAATCCTAGCACTTTGGGAGGATGAGACAGGAGAATCGCGACTTCAAAGCCAGCCTCAGCAAAGGCAAGGTGCTAAGCAACTCAGTGAGACCCTGTCTTTACATAAAACACAAAATAGGGCTGGAGATGTGGCTCAGTGGTCAAGTACCGCTGAGTTCAATCCCAGTACCAAAAAAAAAGACATAGAGACAAACCCACATAAATAAAGTTAGGTCATACTAGACAAAGTCGCCAAAAACATACATTAGAGAAAAGATAGCCTCTTCAACAAATGGTACTGGGAAGACTGCTGGTGGGGAGCCAAATTGGTTTAATCATTCTGGAAAGCAGTATGAAGATTCCTCAGAAAACTTGAAATGAAACCACCATTTGACCCAGTTATCCCCCTCCTTGGTATATACCCAAAAGACTTAAAATCACCGTACTATAGTGACACTGCCACATCAATGTTCATAGCAGGTCAATTCACAACAGCTAAGCTATGGAACCAAACTAGATGCCCTTCAATAGATGAATGGAGCAGGGTGAGGTGGCACACACTTGTAATCTCAGAGGCTTGGGAGGCTGAAGTAGGAAGATTGACAAAATAGAGCATCTATTCATTGAAGTTCAGCATTGATTGAATGCTGAAGTTCAAAGGCAGCCTCAGCAAAAAGTGAGGGGCTAAGCAACTCAGTGAGACCCTGTCTTTAAATAAAATACAAAGTATAGCTGGGGATGTGGCTCAGTGGTTGAGTACCCCTGAGTTTAATCCCCAGCATCCCCCACAAAAAGTACATGAATAGATAAAGAAAATGATATATATATGCAATGGAATATTACTTAGTCATAAAGAGAAATGAAATTATGGCACTGGCAGGTAAACGGATGGAACTGGAGACTATCATGTTAAGTGAAATAAGTCAATCCCAAAGAACAAGGCTGAATGTTCTTTCTGATGTGCAGATGCTGACTCACAATAGGCAGCGGGTGGGGAGAGGGAGGAGTGGAGGTCCACAAGATTGGACAGGGGGAAATGGGGGAAGTTAAGGGAGGTGAGAATGGGAAAGACAGTAGAATGACAGACATAACTTCCCTATGTTCATATATGAATTCATGACCAGTATAACTCCACATCATGTACAACCACAACAAATTTATGTATGGTATGTCAAAATACATCCTACTGTCATGTATAACTAAAATGAACAAATAATAAAATAAAAAATAAAATAAAATAAAAAACAAAAATCCCCTAAAATTATAAACTCCCAGGAAGAAAAATAGCTGAAAATTTTTATAGTCTTGGCATAGACCAAAATTTCTATGCTAAAACTCTGATCCAAAAAATAAAAAAGAATAAATTAGACTTCATTGAAATTAAAACTTTTGCCCTTCAAAAGACTTCATGAGCCAGGCACAGTGATGCACACCTGCAATCCCAGCAGCAGAGGAAGCTGAGGCAAGAGGATTCCAAGTTCAAAGTGAGCCTCAGCAACTTAGTAAGGCTCTAAGCAACTTAGAGAGACCCTATCTCAAAATTAAACAGATGAAGCTCAGTGGAAAAGCACCCCCGGGTTCAATCACAATAGCAGATATTATGAAGAAAATGAGAAGACAAGCCACAAATAAAAGAAAATATTTGCAAATCATCTGTCTGGTAATGGACTTGTACAGAGAATATAAATATTGTTTTAAAAAACTCTCAAAACTCACAAAACAAGTTAATTTTTTTAATGAACAAGGTATTTGAACAGATATTTCACCAAAGGAGATACCTGGATGGCAAATGAACACATCAAACTATGCTCAACATCATTAGTCATCAGGAAGATGCAAATTAAAGCCATGAGAACAGACTGAAATACGATGGAATCCTTAGCAGAATGTGAGGAGAGAACAGCAATGCTAAGTGGTGATGAGGACAGGGAGTAAGTGGGAATGCAAAATGGTATGGCCACCAACAGTTTGGTGGTTTCTTACAAAATAAAATACTCCTAGATATTTGCCCAAATGAAACAAAAACCATGTTAATTCAAAAACCTGTATGCAAAAAAACGTGGCAGTTTTGTTCATGAATGCCCAAAACTAGAAACAGCTCAAAGTTCTCTCAGTGGTGGAAAAAGGTAAACTATGGTTTATCCACATGTTGGAATAGTAATTCAAAAGACAAGGAACCTTATGAATGAAGCAAACAAAGAGACCAGACTCAAAAGCTAATTATTACATGCACATTAGTTCTAGAGGAGACAAATCTACAGTGGCAGAAAATAGTAGTTTCCAGAGACTGGTGATGGGGAAAGGGGTTTGGGGGTAGTTTTGAGGGGTAGGGGATCGGTGATGAAATGTTGAATCCAGGAAATTCAAGAGCTGCCAACCTACACCCTGCACCTCTGGTTAATATGCATCTGTGGCCCCGCTGAATTCTGTCCTTGGGGAATTCCCAAGGATTTCTGTGAACATTTGGTTTCCTTGTCCCTTACTCCCTTTAACCCACTCTCTAAAATGCACATGTGCATGCATACACACACACACCCCCTTACACATACTCAGCTCTTTTCTTTCTCCTCTTTCCTTCCCACTTCTCTGCTTCCCAGGCTTTCTCCAAAGAGTCCCTGGCTCCTGCCTCACCTCCAGGGGAATCAGAGATGAGCTCTTGAAGAGAGCTTGCACAGTGTCCAGTTATCTCATGGATCAGTGAAGATTTAAGGGCTTACCCAAGATGCTAAATGACCACCAAGCATAATTTCTATAGGAAAATAATTAAGTTAATAACAAACACTCAGAGCACACCATAGCCCTAAGCTGATAGATGTTTGAATGGTTTTCTTGGAACAACTTACTCCCTTTGTGGGTGCAGACCCAACTGGAGGAGTAGGCAGGTCTAGTAGGGAGCCTGGATGTCATCCTGTCCCCACTCTGATGTCCCAGAGAAATAGTGCAAAGTTGAACATCAGCAAGCCTGTCAAACACTAGAGCCAATAGGGGTTTATCCTCTTTTTTCTGCTCCCCCACCTGCTTCCTTCTGGTATCCAGCACCCTAGAACCTTCTCTAAACTCACTGTACCAGAAACTTTTCTTGGAAAGTCTCATGCAAACTTTTCTGTATCATGCTACAAAGCATCATGTTTGTGAACTTGGATTTGATCTTTATTAGGGAAAGAAACCCTACCCCAACTTCTCATTTCACGATTACAGAAGTGTGGATTTATCACGTTGGAGATAGGGCAACAACTTGTTCATCTAAATCATCAAATCCATTGGTGATCCCCACCTGTGTGTGAAGGTGTCTTAATCTCCCCAGCCCAGCATGAGCCTCATACTCCATTGACTTAGCCTTGGCCTGTTTTTCCAGGTACCAAAGACCATCACGCTGCAAATATCCAGGCCATTGATGATAACCAGGGCCTCAGTCCTGCTGTCTCAACTCATTAATGTGAGATGAATCTCTTATTGCTATACTATTTAAAAGGCTCTCACTGACTGAAGGCATCCCAGCCTTCTAGACCAGAGCATCTGGCTCAAAAAACCAAAACAAAATAAAACAAAACAAAACAAAATGCCAGCTTGCCCTGAATAGGGACAGTAGCAGCTTGAATTCCTTGGCTCTGGGATAAAGTATAGGAGCCATGTTGTCTTCTCGGCCCTGGTTGTGGTTCAGCACTGTGATCTGCAGCAGGACCATCACCATTGTGCTGCTGGACAGAAACAACTCAACATGGAAGATAGAATGAAATGCCCTGGAAGTCACCGCCCAGCTGGAACCGATCAGGGCTTCCTCAAGGACTTCATATTAAGTACAAACCCTCAACCCATGGCTGAGATTCCTGTTGGCTCCCCTGTCTATTCCTCCACAGATCCCTCCAGCCAGTGGATCATGCCCTAAATGCCCTTGTTCTTTGGCTTAAAATGTACGCTCATCACCATTTCTTCCCTTCCGGCCCAGCCAAGGCCTCTGCATCCTTCCTTGCTTCTCTCCCACCAGGCTGGGCTCACTTCGATGCTCCATCCTGTGTCTTTTCAGGGAGGTTAACACAGCACGCCCAGGCTGCTCCTAATCCCTGCCTCCTCTTCTGGTCTGCCAGCTCCCAATGATGTCAGGAAACAGTGCCACAAATCTAGTGTCTTTCATCTGTGTCCAAAGATGAAAGGGCCTTCCATCCTGAGCAGGTCTTTAAAAATAGACCTGCCTGCCTGCTTAGCCTACTGGAGGGCAGGGGCATGGCTGAGATGAGTCCTTAAGGAGAAAATAAATACCTATCGAACTATGGGGAACAGGTCATGCAGGATGTGGCTTGGGAAAACAAGTAATCTTCCTTTGATGTTGGGTTTATAAACACCCACAATGGAGAATCACAAGAAATTTATTTGTCCTCTTAGAGTCTCATTTAGCAGCGTAATTCTGAGCATTTCATCCTCATGTTCGTAAAACATTCAAGGGTGAAGTCCATGTTATACAAACTTTACTTATGCAGAGCATCCGTGTGAGCGCCCTGGGTATCTGGGCCATCCAACACATGGCAAAAAAAAGAGCTTCTGGGGATTTTTAAATGAGATCACAAATGAGTCACCAGTCACAGGGGATTCTCTTATGCTGCAGCAGGTTTCCATCTCTCCACAAATGACTATGATAAAGGAGGATTTTGGAACATCTCAGTTTGTGCCTGCTCTGCCCTGGGCTCCTACAGTAAGCAAAGGCCTCAAGACTAATGAGGGGCTGTTGTGATAACATGGGTGGCACACTATAGAGAAATTTAAGCACATCACAGAAAGGACATGCATCCACAATATCTAAGACACCTTCTTGGAAAGCTGGGCTCTGTCAAGCCTAAGATCTGAATCCATGACAACTGGTCTTTTAAGTTCAGCCAAGTGCAGCAAGCCCAGAAACCAACACACTGCGACTGCCATAGACACAGGAATACAAGGTCACAAGGGCCCCAGGAGAGCAGTGCTTCTAGTGCCAAACCACACGTGCTCAACTTTGTGCACCTCTTACAGGGAGACAGTCGCAAAGGGGACTTTCCAAAATCCCCAGCATTTAGGGGAAGCAGCTGGATCTTCATCACTGTGGAGACCTGAGGGCAGACAAACCTAGAAGGAGAGGCACTGAGGATGCCATTGCAGTAGTCCAGCTGTGGGGGAAGGACTGAGCTCCAGCATTAGCCCTTCCCTCCAGGCAGTTCTTCTAAGGTGCCTGATCCAAGAAAATGTCACTAGCCCTTGCAGGATCCATCAGCATCAGCAAGGGCTATTCCCTCAGTCAAGACAGAAGTCCGACAACAAGTTGTTTCAGGTAGAGGAGAAAAAATTCAGAGAGGGGTCAAGGCTAAGGATAGGGTCAAGCAAGCAAAGGAAGAGAGGCCTGGATGCCTGCCCATATCTTACACGCCATAATTGTGAGGGGGGCAAGGCCCAGAAGGTTCTTTGCCTACTGGAAGGAGGGGCTTCTTCTTGTTTTTTGTTTTAAGGGCCTTTTTCCTCATAACTCTTTGAAAGAGTTGACTGAGTTTGTCTGGATTTTTGACCTCTCATAGTGAATGTCCAAAGTTTGGTTTCTGTCTCAGCTCCTTATCTTGAAAAGATTTGTGAGGTCACCATTTTTTGCTAACTGACTCTTTTTTTCTAGTCCCTGGAAACTGCCTGCTTCCACGAAACCACTTGAAGATAGCGACTAAAAGGAGAACTTGGCTGCCTGGAGTTTCTCTCCATTTCTCTCTGTCATTTCCCCTCTGAGGCAAACCTAGAAAGATGAATGGCTGCAGCCTGTTCGTGTGCAAAGTGCCAAGGACCCCAGAGGGCTGGGCCTCCTCTGATCCCTCAGCCTCCCTCACTCAGTTCTTAGATTTATCCAGAAAAAGCTCTTTCCTGCCTGTCTGTGGAATGATTATATAAATGTAACATTTCATCTACATCAGCTCCTGGAGGCCTTGGCATTAGATTGGCTTTAATGCTGAAGGATCAAAACACAATCCATTTAGGGGACCAGGAACATCTCAAAAATGTCCTTTCTTCCTGTTCCAGTGCACCATGATGACATTTACACAAAATGGAATAAGAGAATAACATTTTTTTTGAGAACCCTGATTCTTTGGCTCTGTGTCACAGGATGAAATTAGCTCAATTTAATTACAGATGACAAATGGCCTTGCTCATCTAATTGGTGCACAGCAATCCCAAGAGTCCTCAGAGCCCCACCTCCAGTTGCCCCCAAGTCACTATCCGGTGGGGGCCCAACATGTCTCCCTCAGGGCTATCCCAAAAAGGAGGTGAGCTATGATCCAGGAATCCTTTGCTGTTTGTTTATCTTGGCAACTGTTGCTAGGACCAGAGGATTTAAATCACCACAGCAAAGCAGAAATAAAGAGCCTCAGGGAGCACCCAGGGTTCAGGGCTCCCAGCCCACTGCCTCAAAGCACACAGGGCCTTCTCTGGGCACGGCCGTCCCTGCTCCCTGTCAGCTACTACAGCCTCAGGTTCCCTGTCCAGTGTGGCCAACCCTGGGAAGTCATGGGACACACACATAGCTGATGCCCAATCCTCCAAAAGCCTGCCTCACAGTTTAAGGCGATGTCTGGGGATCCCTCCTACCTGCACTGTGCTACCCATGGGTCACCAGAAAAGGTACTATTCTTGGATGAAATCATTCCTGGCCTGTGCCTGTCTATGAGTTCATAGTCTCTCTGTATTTTCTCGGTAGTACTTTTAAGGTTTTTAAAAATTTGTTCTAATTGGTTATACATGACAGTAGAATGCATTTTGACACATCATACATAAACCAGTATACCTTCTCACTCTTGGTAGTATTTTTCTAGCACATTCTCTAAGCCAGGCTCTGCATAAGAACTGAAAATTCATAACTAATTAAGATACAGTCACCGCCCTTCAGGGAGCTCACAGTTTGATTATGCAAAAGGCAGGACAGCTGCTGCTCCTGCCCTGGAACATTCCAGGGCTATTCTAGAGGGGTTTGTTTCCCTCCTTTTCCAAATTCAGAAATATCCTTAGATGCAACAGTTTCCTGAGTTCCTGAACAAACGTCTAAGACAACTTTTGGTCTCTAGCTTCACCCTGAAGGGCATTAAAGACTGCACTTCCACAAATGTGAGCAAAACAACAGCTGAAAGGGCAGTTGAGGGGAGCAAGATGTCCCCACACAGGGAAAGCCATTTGCTAATAAGAGACCCTGAGGCCATGTTGAGGGGAACCATTCCAGTCCTGGCTCTGCAAGGTATGCTGGGCTGGTCCCCACCCCTAGGCTGAAGACCCTGAGAACTTCATAGTAACTACAGCCAGAGCTGACAGGTCCCAGCAGCTGGGATGGCAGCTTCTTGAGTTGGAATTATTCGGCGTTAAGAAGTGTAATTTGTCTGTGACAAGGATAGCAGTTAGTCAACAAAAGACACTAGATGTACAGGAAGATGATCAGCTTACTGGAGATGAAGGAATCAGGAAGAAGGTCAGCTCAAGTCATGAAGGGAGTATACCCTTCCAGGAGATAGAACCTCACTCTGAGAGTCCAGGCATCTAGAAAGCAGGAAGTGAATTCTGAAAAGGGTGTGGTTGCCTGGGGCCACCTAAGTTCTTAAGTATCATCCTCCTTACCCCCATGCTGACACCCTAACATCAAAACCGGAGGTCCACAAAGAATTAACCAGCCTTCCCCAACATTGTCCCTTTTCCCCGCTGAGAGAGACAGATCTGTGAGTGGCAGTGAGCACTGAGTTTGTGTGAAATAAAAATAGGGCACCCTTGGAAGTGGAGGGGGAGCCAAGATTTGGGTATCAGTCAGTTCCCAACTTCATGCTCCAGTCAGTCATTCACCAGCTGCAGGGCTTCAGCTCTTTATTTTCCATCTGAACAGGGCCACAGGCTGAGAGGAGAGGAGGAAATGATATGCCCAGGAAATGATGGTCTCCTCTCTGCCTTGAACAGCAGTGAGGTGGGTAGTGTTTGTCACCAGGACCTGCCAGCCTGGCCTATCTGTCTATGTGATGGTGCATCCTGCCGGCTGCAAAGACACAAGAATAAGGGGAGAAGCAGGAGGGAGAAGCTCCTTCTTGCTTCTCCATCCTCAGCTATGGTCCTTGTTCCTGGGAGCCCTCCTCTCTGCTCCCCACATACCCACACATATCTAGCCTGTGTGGCTGCCCTGTTGGCTTCACCAGGTTGAACACTGGAAAAAACAAAGGACAACTCAAGCCCAAAAGCACAAAGAAGCTGGCCATGTGCAGGACTGTAGGTGAAACAGGAAATAAGGATCCCAGTCCCAGACTATGCACCAGGGTGAACTAGGAGGCAAGGCCTGCAGTTTTGAGAGCCTTTGGTTGTATTGTCCCCTTGGATAATGGGGAGTTGGGCATTTAGGCATCAATGAAAGGACATAGGCCAAGCCCTGTGCTTCTATCTGCCTATAGGACTAGGACTCCTGCTCCCATCTGCCTCCACCCCACCTCTGCAGGACTCTTCCTGCCCATCCTGGCCCTGCACTGGGCACTGCATTCACATCTCTCTATGGGGCACATAGCCCCATTCTCCTCACCTCCATTAACCATTTTTCTCCCAGGGTAGGGCTGGTCTCCTGGTAGACACTCTGTTCTCATCTTCTTAGGCTGTGAAGGAGAGATGCTAGCTCACTATTGCCCTGAGAACAGAGAGGATGGAGAGCTTTCCCCACTAATAAACTAGGAACCATGTTCCTGAAAATCTTGCTGTCTCCCCTGCACCTTTCCTTCACTTTTTTCCTCTTTCTTCCAAGGCTGAAGCTATTTGCATTTGTGATCTCTGACAATCTTTTCAGAAAGTTGAAAGTTACTGCATGTTATTGACTGCCATTTAAATTGTATATACCTTTCAATTTAGGAACCTATGGAAATAAATACCTTAGGATATGTGTGCTAGGTTGTTTATTGCAACATTGTTTGCAGTCACCAAAGAAGAGGGAGGGATAACTGCTACAGGTGTATTCAGTTGTTCAGTTAGGGAACCACAGAAGAAAATATAACACACCCACGTTGTGAAATCCATACTATGAAATATTATGCAGTTGTTAAAAAGAATAGATTGGCACCACATACAATAACCTATGAACAAGGTCATGATGTATAACAAACAAAAAGAAAATGTTGTATATAGAATAATTTCATCCCTCAAAAACATAATTAAAAATGATCAATCAGACAGAAAAGTCTGTATTTTTTAATGAGTCTCATGAAAGGCATGAATGAAAACATCTCAAATTGTTCATATTAATTCCCTAGGCAGCATAGGTGTTTTCCTTACATACTTTGTATTGCTTGACATGTTGCTGCAAGTATTTTGAAAATAAAAAGCCAATACAGTAGAAAAATTTGAAAAATTTTTCAAATTTTTTTTTTCAAAAAAGTGGCAGAATCTGACTGCGGCCCCCCTCAATAATTATGTATTTCTTCTCTTATAATAGGTCACTCCATATTTAGATGGGTTAGTGGTCACATTTCCCCACTTTTCTGTGGCCAGGTGACTTTCCTAATCAATGGGATGTGAGAGAATGGATGTGAGCCACATCTGGGACATGATATGTTTAAAGAAGGGGTTGTGCTTCTCTTTCTGCTTCCTTCCTCCTGCTCTAGGGACACTGAGATGATGGCGGTGATAGTTGCAGCTCACCTGGGTCGTGAGACTCAGAACTGTGCCCTTGGGATAGCTGAACAAATGGTCCAGAAAGTCTGGTTTGGTGATGATCACAGCCTCCTTATTCCCAAAGTAACTACATTTAGAAGTTTACGGCAAAGTGAAAGATATTGATCTTGTTCAAGCCATCATTATTTGGGGCATCTGCTCATGCAGCTAAATAAATCCTACCTGATGTAAGAAACAGAAAGATTGGGCTCCTTCCTGGTCATCGAAGATTCTGCTGTGATGCTGCACCCAGCGACAGATGGGAACACAATCAGGAACTTGAAATACTGAAGGCAGATCAGGGCATATTCTGCAGGCAAGAGAGAAAAGCCAGAGCCTGGATGATAAAGAGACCCACTGAAGGGCACATGGCTAGAAGTGTGGTCAATCCAGCCCAGGATGCAGGACTCTGAATTCTCTACTATCACATGGCCTGAGCTATGTCTCCCGGGAAGAGAGGGTTGGTGACCTCAGGGATATGTGAAATCAAGGAAGGGCCCACACAAGGAGCAATTCTGCACATGAACAGGCTTTTGTGTCTGCACAGGGTGTCTAGATTGTGCAAGAGGTCTTCTCAAGGTCTTCAGCCTCTCTGTGGCCTCTCTCTCTTTTTTCTCTGAACCAAAGTTGAGTATTTTGCAAGAAATTCAATGCCTTAACCTCTGAGGCAAGGTTTTCTGGAAGGTAAGGAACTCCTGGACTTTTTGACAAAATGTGAGTTTTGGTTCCTCTAGGTTAAACCCCAAGGCTGCTGTTTAACCCTGCTGTCTCTAAAGTCTAGACCCTCTTTCAGAGAGACATACTGACTTAGGGGAAAGTTGTTCCTTCTTCAAGAGTGACAGTTGGCGGTGCCCTTCATTGTCTCCATAGTTTCTGGGATGAATGGAAGAAGGAACAGGAAACGTTATCAACAGTCAGACAAAGGAAGACCCAGAACCCAGGACCACACTTCCTTGCCTTACCTCAGAACTGCAAGTGTCAACATTTTATGATTGACTTGAAATTCGAGTCAAAATTCCACATTCCCTAGAAAGAACCTGATTGACCCAATGCCATTTGGTGCCCCCCGGGTTTGTGTCCCACGGCTGTTCTTCAAGGGTTTTCCAAAGAAATAATGTCAAATATTAAATACCACCATGGCAGGCAGCTCAAGGGAGCTGTGGGTAGTAGTACCATTTCTTCTCTATTCCCAATGAAGAACAAGGAGGAGTAGAGAGTCATGAACATGCCCTTCCCCCTTACATTACCACTGGCAGCTTCCTGGATGGTGCATAGACAGCAAAACAGTTCAGGCCACCAACCCTTTGAATCTCGAGTCAAAGTCCTGTTATTTTTATATCATTCATCTGATGTTTGTGACTCTTTGAATAGGGGCTGTGCTTTTTACAATCACACCATGCCTGTGTCTTAAAACAAACTTATAATGAAGATTGTGATAATGTTCAGTCTATTTTTTAAAAAACCTGAAATCTTCAAGTTCTCATTTGAATATCCTCAATTAATATGTTAATTTAAAAGTTTGCTTATCTAATCATAAAAGCAAGTCTAACAAGCATTCATTAACCATTGGATCTTTCAATTATTTGAAAGTAGTAAGAAATAACTCATGTTGGAACCTTTTTTCTTTTCTTTTATCACTAATTTGAGACTGACCTCTTTTCTTCTCCTGCCTTTTCTTGGCCCAGTTCATCCAGGTTATTAGGATTTAGATTGTTCTTCACAGCATCGTCTCTATATCCCATTAGAAAACTAGAGAGCACTAGTGTGTGAGTATGAAAGGAAAACCAAATCAGCATTTTCCTAATGTCTCATTTTTCAGGCAACTGCCATTGTGGACTCCACCCATCAATGCATTTTGCTTTCTAAGAGTTCACATGCTAGAGTTTTAAACAGGTCAGCTCATGATGAAAGATAAAACACCATGCAAATATGGCCTTTTGTGACCCAGCTGCCCAGGACTCTGGGTTCCAAGATCAACTGGGTAGCATAATCAAACTCCCTTGAGGACATCCCATTCTTAGCTACCGTTTATTAGCTGGGCCCGGTTTGTGTTATTTTCTGCCTCATAATTTAATGACTTAAACCATCATATACTTATTATCATAGTTTCTGTGTGTCGGGAATCTGACTCTTTCTCTTCAGATTCTTACAATGTTGTGACCAAGATGTCAGCTGAAGGCCTGACTGGGGAAGAATCTGCTTCCAGGCTCATTCAGGTTGATGGCAGGATTCCTTTTTCTGTGAATGTATAACTGAAGTCCTCAGCTATCTGTCTATTGGCTGGAGACCACCTTTGTGTCCTAAAGAGACTTACAGTCCCTTGACATGTGGACTTCTCCAACAGGACTGCATCTTTCATTAATCTAATGAGAATGGTCTCTAACACTTATTAGCTAAATGAGAGTCTGGTATAATGTAACCTGACCATGAAAGAGACATTTCATTGCCTTGGCCATTACCCACTGATAAAAGCAAGTCACAGGTCCTTCTGGACTCAAGGGGAGGGATTACACACAGTCATGGATACCAGGAGGCAGGCATCAAAGACATTAAGACTACCTTAACGTCTTTCCAATACATAGTTTTAGAATTTGTTTTGGTGAAATGTCCACAAAAAGACTTCTATGCCATTTTGGGAAAAGATTACCTTAAGAAAAAGGAGGCAGATTCCAGTGAAGAAAAATTATTACTAGGCCAGAGCCCACAGCTAATCATCAAGTAGCAAGACCCTCAAAGTTCCCCCAGCTTTGCTCAAAGTACACTGCTTTAGATAAGGGCAAGTGGCTGTGCTAAATAAAAGGTTTGGCCAGACCATGGAGATGCAGACAGACTGATTTTGCTGTTCAAGGGATGACATAATTTATCAACACTGGGAAGTTTGTGGGAGGGCTTCCTAAAATAAATGAGTTCAAGAGTGCCCAAGAAGGCTAAATTAGGATTGAGGTAGGCAAGGAGAGGAGAGATAGCAACATGGAGGTGACTATTGGGAGAATTATCTGGCTGTAATGGAGGATAGTGCTGGAAAGGTAAGTTGAAACCAGATTATATATTGGAGAGAACTTATATTTTACCCTGTAGGCAATAGGGAACCACTGAAACATCACAAATAGGGTAACAACATTATTAAAGCCCTGCTTTAGTATAATTAATCTGTCTTTGAAGTTAGAATTATTATTTATTTCCTAATGAATAAATTTTGCCAGATATAGAATTGTCAGTTGGCAGTTTTCTTCTTCCAGCATTTTATATGTAACATATAATTGCATTCTTCTCTCCCTGATTTCTGATGAGAAATCAGTTGATAATTTTATTGAGAATCCCTTATATATGACAAGTTACTTTTCCCTCACTACTTCTAAGATTCTTTCTTTGGCTTTAGTTTTGTTTGTTTGTTTTTGTATGTGTGCTTGTGTGTGTGCTTGTGTGTGTGTGTGTGTGTGTGTGTGTGTGTGTGTGTGGTGCTGGGGACTGAACCCAGGGCTTACGCATGCGAGGCAAGCACTCTATCAGCTGAGCTATATACTCAGCCCTGGCTTTAGTCTTTGATGCTTGATCATAATGTGTCCTGGTGTGAGTCTTCTTGGAGTTTGTTGAGCATCTTGAATTTGTAGATTAATGTCTTTCCTTGCATTTGGGAAGTGTTTTACAAATAATTCCTGGATCCTTTCTCTTGTTCTTCTCCTCTGTAATTCATAAGTTGGTCCACTCAATAGTATCTTGTGTTCCATTTACTTTTCTTTTTCTTCTACTTATTTTTGGTCACAGTTCTCAGATTCAACACTTTCAATTCTCCTAGCTTCATTTGCCATTCTTTCTCCTGCCTGCTCTAGTCTCCTATTGCACATTTCTAGTGAATTTTTCACTTTATTCATTGTACTTTTCAGCTCCAGAATTTGTTTGGTTTCTTTTTATTTTGTTCACATATCATTTTCCTGACTTAATTTAGTTCTTTGTCCATGTTTTCTCTTAATTCTTGAAGCATTTTTAACACAGTGTTTTAAAATCTTTTTCTAGTGATTCTGATATGTGGGCTTCCTCAGGGACAGATTCCATCAATTAATGTTTGTTTGAATGAACCATGTATTCCTGCTTCTTTGTGTATCTTGTGATTTGTTTGTTGACAGTTGGGCATTTGATTATTATCACACAGTGACTCTGGAAATAAAACTTGTTAAGATTTACTAGTTTCCTTTTATTTTCTTCCCTTCCTTTCTTCCTTCCTTCCTCCCTCCCTCCCTGCCTGCCTCCGTTCCTCCCTTTAGTTATTGTTGAAGGTTGAAGTAACACATTTGAAGCTTTTCCAAACAATTTTTACAAAGGCTTTTCAAGAGCTGAAGTTTCTATTCTTTAGCTCTGTTCAGATAATCTTTTTCAAAGATTTCCTAGAATGCCAGGAGGTGAAACAAACAAAAAGCACCTAAAAAAAGAAACCAAAAATGAGAAAACATCCATCTCTCCCGGTCTTTGCAGGTTAGCCCTGTGCTCGTAACACTCTACCACTTAAGGAGACTTTCTGTTAGCCTAGGGATCAGCCCAAAGTGAAAATTTAAGTTCTTCTTAGGATTTTTCAGAACATGAACTTTGCCTGGGCATGCGAACAAGTTTCCAAATTCCCCTGCATTATGGGACTACTTTTAAATGTCATAGTTGCTTGAAGAATCTAACCTCACTTTCTCCTTCAGGCTTTAAATTGTCTAATATATGTTTCCACTCAGACATTTCTGGGTTTATTGTTGCCTTGTAGCTTTTAACAAGCAGATCCTGCTGGTTTTCTTACCTAGGTTCTGAGTTATGTGGAACAGAGACTAGTGACTTACATCTAGCTTTCAAATATCCCCCAGACTACTGAGAATAGATGTACACAACAATTTCCAACTAGAGCTGCTGGGCTTCCTCCAGTTCAAGGGTGTAATTGGATACTGGGTTGCTGCCTGATCAAGACCAAAAATACCACTATGTTGGACACAGTGGAGGCACTGTAAAAGTAAAAATGCCATAAAACTTTCATTCCATTTTGAAGATAGCTCCTCCTTGATTGAGCATTTAGTTGATTGTTGTAATGTTTTGTTGTTTCCCAGAGTTCTTAAAGAGTTAGTTAAGACAGCTCCTGAGTTTAATTTTTATTTGTTTGTTTTGTTTTGTATGTTTCCATGAGAGAGATGAAAACATGGAGCATCCTAGTCTGCCATTTTGTTGATGTCACTCTCTGCTACATGACTCTGGACATGGGTGCTGAGGACCTGCCTGAATTAGGAAGAAAAACTGTCATGCAAATGGAAAACAAACAAATAGCAACAAAACTGACCTTCTTGTTGAATGCAATAAATATTGTCTAGGGTTGTGGGTGTAGCTTAGTGATTGAACACTAGCCTAGCATGCAAGAGAACTTGAGTTTTAGCCCCAGCACCATAATAAATAAATAAATAAATATTTACTAATCACTTAATATATGCAAGGCAGAGTTTCAGGTACCGGCATCAAGAGTGACAAGGAGAAAAGAGGTGGAATGTTTCTGTTCATTTATTAGTTCATGTAAGAAACATCCATTGTGTTCTATCCATACATCAAGCACTGGCTATATAGTGATAAGTAATGCAAGCTCCCTCCTTACTACCATAAGGCTTAGAATTTAGGTTAAGTAATAGTTTGTCTTAAATCAGTAAAGAGTAGAAATTAGAGGTATTTCTACAGGTGGAGAAATAGCACTATAGTGAGGAGATATAGGCAACTAAAGAGGTGATTGTAATGCCATGTGATTAGTAAAATGATGGGCAAGTACAAGGCATTATGGGACTCTAGAGGTCAGAATTAAGGTGAGTTTCTCAGGGACAGGTGGTAACTAGGGAGATACATTACAGTGAGTGGAGGTTTATCAGGTAAGAGATGGTAAAGACATTGCAGACAGAAGAAAAATATGTGCAAACACATAGACTCAAGTTTTAATATTCAAGAAATACTCAAGGAATTAAAAGAAGACCATTTGGGCTAGCTCTGTGAGGTTGTGAGTGGTAAGAGGCAAGCCAGGAATGATGAGTGGAACCAATATCATACAGTATATTTTAAGCCATTTAAACCAGTTTGAAATTGTCATACAAGTCAATGAAGGGTTAATAAAGAAAATGAAATGAAAAGGAGAGGATTTTAGAAAGATAACTGGTTGCCTTGTAGATAATGAACTAACTAGTTGGGAGCTGCTGCAGTAATGCAGGAAATAGAGTTGGTGATGTCAACTTGAGTAGTGACTGTGAAAATAGAAAACAGTAAATGGAATAATTAGGAGATCTAATACATATTTTGGAGTCATTAGATTATCTAAGGGTTGAAAAAAGGAGGGAGATAAAAATAACTCCCAGGTTTCTATCTTGAGAAACTTGTGGATGGTGGTGCAATTTGCTGAAATAATCTTGGAAGTTGTTGGTGCCCTGCCCAGATTACTTTACAAGTCAGTACTCCCATCTGCCAACTACCAGATCATTGCCCTCAGCCAAAGAAGAGCCAGGAGCTGCCCCATGCAAAGGGATGGGGCACCCCCATCCCACTCCTGAAAACTGCAACTAATGATCAGCTGAAGCTACAAAGACTGTCTCCTTTGCTTCATAGACAATCCAATTCTGTGAATGCTCTGGAGCTCCTGAGGGATCAATCTGTATCTAGACTCCAGCTGAGATTATCTTCTTGCTCAGGTCCTTCTCTGACCCACCCTGCTTCTCTATTATTCCCTTTCTCCTAAGCGTACTCGCTCAGTAAGTCACAGTCAACCCAATCCTGTCTCACACTGATTTTAGGAAACACACCCTAAAACAGTTGGTATCAAGAATATGTTTTGAAACAAATTCTAAATATGAGTTTCCAATAAGTGTCAATCTCATCCAGAAACACCCTCACACACATACTCAGAATAATATTTAAACAAATATCTTGCCATCCCTTGTCCCAGTCAAGCTGACACATAAAACCAACTAACCATCGTTGCTGCCCCACTGGTAAGTGGTGGATCCAAGATCTGAACTCCATTCGTAGAATATGGAGATTTTAAGCTAAGGAGAAATGTCTGGCTAGAGAAAGAGAGATCGGAGAGTCATTATTGATGGAAACTGAAGCCACAGAAGTAGATGAGGTAACCAAGGAAAATAAGTAGTTTGAAAAGAAAGGATGGCTTATAACAAAACCCCGAAGACTGTAGGTATTCACATGGTGGACTGAGCAATAGACACTAGGGCAGGAAGGAAATCTAGATGAGAAATGAGGGGAAAGGAAGCAAGGAAAGAGGGGCTCCTGAATAAGGAAGAGGGGCTCATCAATAAGGTTAAACAGTGCTCATATGTAGAGAAGCTACTGTTATGGTTTAGATATGAGGTGTCCCCCAAAACTTCTGTGTTAACAAAAGAATATTCAGAGGTGCAATGATTGGATCAAGAGAGCTTTGATCTAATCAGTCCTTCCTGGTTTGTAACTGTAACCAGTCACTGTAGGCAAATGGGGCATGACTGGAGGAAATGGATCTGGGGGTGTGCCCTTGAAAGGTTCATCTTCCTGGAAACCCATTCCTGGAAACCCATTCTCTCTCTCTCTCTGCTTCCTGAATACCATGAGGTGAGCAGCACTCTTCTGCCACACTCTTCTGCCATGATGTTCTGCCTTACCTTGGGCCTGGAGCCATGGGGTGTCAGACTAAATCACTGAAATTGTGAGCCAAAATAAACTTTTCCTTCCTCTAAGTTGTTATTATCAGGTATTTTTGTCCCAGGAACACAACACAAAGTGACTAACACAGCTACACGGCGTCCTTGTCACCTATTGACTTTGGTGAGGGCCATTCCAGTAATGGAGGTAGAAGCAAGATTATAGTAGCCGAGGAATCAAAGGAGAGACAATGAGTCTAGCTAGGAGGTGTTTACCATTTTATAGGAATTTGTCTGTGAAAGGCAGGTGAGAGAAACTTGGGAGCTGAAAGGAGACACTGGGATGGGTTTGCTGGCTTATTCAAGATGGAGAGACTTCAGTACCTTGAGTTAGTAGAGCCTGGGACTGGCCAGTCGTTCCATGGAGGGACTCTCCAACAAATGCAACAAGCCCAGGATTTGAAGCTAAGTGTTTTTCTGTTACATACTGTCTCTTCAGCCCAATTATTTTGCCTCTCTGGGCCTCATTTGTACAATAGCCTACTTCAAAGTACTGTCGGGGTGAGTCAGAAATGCATATAGAGGCATTCTACTAATAATCATCATTACTTCCAAATAACCAGGAGATGTCTGAATTCAAGACTCTTTCAAGCCTTTCAAGCTAGAACATCTGGGAAATAGCACTGTGGAAATCCTGGCAGGAAAAGCTTCAGAGAGGGAAGGATGACAAGGTTGGTTTGTGCAGGCCACTGCTGGGGTCATGGCAAGATGTCAAGAGTGGAAACACTTAGCAGATATGTGGAGACAAGGACCAGATGTAGGAGAGAAGTTGGGGAAGGAGAAGGAAAGCTGGCACTTCTCCACCCAGAGGTGAGCAGAGAGTTAACAGCAGGAAGGGGATTGTTGCATAATATTTGGCAAAGTCACACAGGAACACCTATAACTGCCACACATTTAGCAATTACTTTGTCAGGATCTTTACTTACAATATCTTCAAGCCGTATGATTATCTGTGTTTTTACAATGGAGAAAATTGAGACTCAGAGAGGTCACCAAGCTAATAAATGATGCAGCCCAGAGTCACTCTGGCTTCAAAACCTGCATTCTTTCCACTACCTCATGCTGCTCTGAAGGACCGAGTCTTAGGGGAGAACTATGTTTAGGAGACAAAAGGCAACAGCTCATTGGACAGAATAATGATCAGAAGGTGTGATGTTATGGAGGCCAGGAGAAGGTAAAGTTTCAAGATGGTGAAACTGGAAACAATGCCAGATACTGCTGAGGGAGTAAGTAGAATGAGAACTGAGAAATAGCCACTAGATCTGGTGAGCAGATGGTAACTTGTAACTGTGGACAGTTGGAGGTGGTTCTGTCAGTAAAAAGAAGTTGCTGTGTAGAAGCAGTATTCTCCCATACTCCCAAAATGGTACCAGTGAAGAAACTCCGACATGGTCAACCTAACCAAGGTTTTTTGGTCACTGAATGTGGCTAACCGGGAAAATTAAAGCCAATAAAGTCTGACTAGTCTCATTATCTAAAATTCACAGGCCAGTAAGTGTCATCTCTGGGAGAGAATTAAGGCCGTGGCCTCATCCCTCCTGATCCACTCCTGCGTTCATCCTGCCATCACTTACCTGATGCTGGCCAGGAAAGGACAAACAAAATTCCTCTGCTGGATCAACCTCATACTTAGGTGCCTTCTGCCAAAAAAGCCTTTAATTGCAATACTGCCTAAAATGCCACCACTATCATCAGTTTCTTTTATTAAGAATTATCCTCCCCTTTGATTCCTGTCTTAAAATGTTAATGTGCCTGGAGAGGGAGCAAAGTTTATTTCTAACACTCCAAATTATGAGAAGATCAACTATGTCTTTGCTATGCCTTGAAGAGTTAAACCCCTTGGGATCCCGGGTGGCTAGAGCGGGCACCAACAGACAGCTTAAGAAACGGAGAGGGAAGGTAGAGAGACAGATGAAAATTTTCACCCACTATGCAATTTTGTCCTGGATTAACCTCACCCCTTGGCATGGTCCTAGGGAGGAGTCATAATTCATTTGTAGCTGAGGTTTTAGGTGATCCAGGCATATCCCTTGGCCCACTTCAGAATTTACCTGTAGACATCTTTTAAATAACTGCAGGAAAAGTCAGAAGATTGGGAAAATAAAGCCCTGCACAAACTAATAAGGGACAGTTTTAGAGGGTGTTCCATGGGGTCTCTCAGAGAGTCCCCAGAGGAGTAAGTCACAGTTGCCCACATAAGTAACCCCTTCATGAATGCACCTTTTATTGCTCCCTACTCAGAGTGCTTTCTGAATCACCTCTGAAAAAATAATTACTTGTACCCCTTCCTTGTTTCAGATTTTGTTTCATGGGACTCCACAAAGGACACCATATATAAGGGGCCTTTCCCTGTTATTCCCAGTGCTAATGGAAAATAAAATAAAGCTCACTGGCTCCTGAAAAATCCACAGACCCTGAATATAGAAATATTCATCCATATTTTAAATTCCTGTATCATTTGACCCATTAATTCAATTTCTAGAAGTTTACCTCAAGAAAACTAACAGATTGAAGGTGCAAAAATGTATGTTTTTCACCATATAGAAGGGTAAAAATTTGGGTAGCAACTTAATAGATTACAGTATATCTTCTGTTGCCATAGAAATTTCAGCATCTTTCCATGTCTCTGGCAAGTTGAGTGAAAATGCAGATAATAAAACTTTTGTATATATCTACTTGTGTAAATAGATCTATATCCATATGTTTATGTGACCACTGAAAGAATCTGGAAGGATCACCACATAACAATGGCTATCTTTGAGTGGAGTGGTTGGAAGCTGTGGATCATTTTTTTTTTCTTTATACTTTTCTGAATTGAAAGAAAATTATAATTTACGATTTATATGTTTTTAACTTGGAAAAAATGTAAAAAGAAATCAATGACCTCAGCCACATAGAACTGAACTCCCTAGTTCAAATCCCTGCCCTTCCAACAGGAGCTATTGGCCTCACAGACCCACAGAAGGGAATGGTCCCTCTTAGTTTAAGCCAATGCTTGGCAGTGGCTGTTCTAAGCAAGTCAGCAATCACATCTGCTCACTGGCAGCAAGGGGAGAGCACATCATGTCACGTGTTCGGTATGTGTGGCCTCATCTGACTCAGAGGAAACAGCACAGCCCTAGACCCATGCTTGGGGTCCTCGGTGAGAGTCAGACACCCCCGCTCTTACCCCATACACCACCTCCCCTTGCTCCGCCTTCCTGGAGCCCCAGCTGGCACTCAAGACAGTCTTTTCCAATTTGCTCCATTCGGGAGTTCCTTATTCCCACGGGAAGAACTTGTTGCCATGACAATGCAAGCCTCCCAACCCTGAAGCCTGCCCAGGAAGCCAAATCCTTCCCAGTGCAGCCCTGCCTGGCCTCCCTGGCTGTGCAGTGGGCTCCAGAAGTCCATGGGTATTTTAGGCTTCATATTCTTTGGGTTTCAGAGGAGGGCACTAATTAAGAACACAAGATAATAAGGAAAGGGAAGGAGGAGAACGGATAAGAAGGTTTTATGAAGAGCCTCTGGTCGCTATGCTTCTTTCTTCTATCCACCAGGACTCCTGGGTCAAAGGCTGTGTGTGGATGGGGATGTGTTTGGATGGGGATGCCAGACACACTGCTTTTCCTTTCAAGGTCTTCCAAGAACCCCGGGGCATTTCTTGACGTTTCTGGAACGAAGTACTCTGGACTGAAGCTTTAACCTCTCCCTCGGGCTGCTTAGCCTGGAACTGAAAAGAAGGGAGGGGCGCGGAAGCGCGGGAGATGCTAAGCGCCTGGGCCGGGAGTGACCGTTTGGTGTAAGCCATTCGAGGCTTTCAGTGCAGTCCCGCCCTAGCTAGGCGCGCGGCGAACCCCACAGAGACGAGCTGGGGAGGAGTTCCACGACCAGCCACGCCCAGTGCGAGGCCACGCTCAGAGACGGGCCTCAGAAGGGGACCCGCGGGCTGGCGGCCACGTGCAAGCGCGCGCACGCTCGGCCCCGCCCGCAGGAGCCTCTTCCGCGCGGGCTGGGGGCGAGCCATGCTCCTCCTCAGGTCCGGCGCCACTGGACTGCGGGCCCTGCCCTTGGAGCTCCGCCTACTTTCTAATCCCACCCGGCTCCCCCGCGCTCCCTCCCTCCCCGCCAGACTCCCAGACCTCAGCACTCCGAGGGAACCGTGTCTCCTGTTACTCGCCCCAGGTTGGCTGCCCAGGGAAAAACTCCAAGCGTATCACTGACTGGCCTGGAAACCCTTTCATCTTTGCTCCATCAGCAGCAGCGCTTTGATTAATTGAGTCTCCTGGCTTTGGAGCCTTCGACCATTACCATGCTGCAAATCCCTTGGTGCCTACTAGCTCAGATCTGGGGCACGTGTACACCCAGGTGCACCCCTTTCCGCAGCCTCCCTCCCTTCTCCTGGTGTCTCTCCCTGAGTCTCGGGATTGCAGTGAGTCTTAGATTTGCCTAGAAGTTTTTTTTTCTTCCAGCTTCTCTGCGTGCGTACACCTACTTCAACACCTGGCATTTTCTTTCAGCTACACACTCCCGTTCGCCCCAGAGTACCACCACACACACACCCCACTCCACACACATGCCTCTTTCCTTCCCCTCCATCATTGGTGCAGTGAGAAGTCAGCTCACCCAACAGGCAAAAGCCTAGACAGTCCGAGGACAGCTGCCATTCAGCACAGACCTTAGGGCTGCACCCAGCAGTGGGCCCAGGCCTATGCGGAAATAGTGTTTTGACAACTCTAGGCATCATATTTCATAAGTGAGCCAAATGTAGAAAGGATTAGCTGTTTCGCCCAATAAATCCACATCTGTAGTTACATTCTGACTGGGATAAAATTACCCTGGTTATTAATCCTTCAGCCTTAGAGTATAAGCTGATCACCAGCCGGGGTCAGGAAAAATTCCACCCCAGCTCCTGCCATCTTCTCCCTGGTCTCCACCTGCTGCATCTCCTGTGGCATATTGTTGCACATTTAGGTCTGCAACTGAGGTTCAAGGCCACCACTCTGAGACAGTCTGGCATGGAGAGGCATCCCTATGATCATACCAGTATGTATTGAGAATCTACCTTGGACAAGATATCACTGGTCTCCACTGTGGAGGACACAAAGATGATCCAGGAATGACCCTTGCCTTTTTCATGCCAAGCAAAACTGAAGTGGGTGGTCAGAAGCTGCATGTGGTTTCTCGACTTCCTGGCCTGAGGTACCGGGGGTGTATCAGATTGCCTCGGGGAATCTAGTTTGGGTACAGGCAGTATTTCCCTCCCTGCTGTCAACAAGGAATGGAGTCAGCCTCAAGCTTATGTGGCCTCTCTCTACAGACAGCCAGCATGTCAGGCCAGGCCAGGCCAGCTTTGTTTCTGTCTCTGACTCTTTCTGTTTAGACCCCACACATGCCAGTACTACAAGCTCCCAAGAGTCTCCATTTCCCTCAATAGGACCTAGAGGAGAGAATTAGGTTGAAAGCCTAGATTAACTCTTTCCAGACCATGTGCACAAAGAATTGACATCCCTGAGAAACCATTTTCCCTTAGTCTGTTCAGAGATGGCCTTGTATGGACTGAACAGATGATTCAGCATTCAAATTCGGATCCCTCCATAAAGAAAAGAGGCACCACTGATAATTGCATGGATTTTTCCTGAGCAAACCAGAATGTATTCATCCTACCTGAGGGATCATCTCCATATGCCTCTAAGAGGCACCACGGAGACACAGCAGTCTGTTAGCTCTTCCCTGGCTCTTCACTTTCTTCCCTGCACTTATCAGCCCACAGTACCCTTCTATAGACAAGTCTCCCCCCACAACAGTCCTTCCCCTCACCTCAGCTCCTTTGTCCTTTACCTGAAGCACCTGTATTTCCACTCTCCTTCCTTAGATCAGCCCAATTACTTATTTAGATTGCTGCTGTATCCAGGATGCTGGATGACAATAGAGATTATCATCAGGAAATAATGTTCATTAAGTGAATAATCTGGGTTGACCTCATGACACAATTATGCTTTCTACCCTCCGATACTTTTCAATGTTGCTCACTCATTCTGTTGGCCTTCTCATTTTACATAGAAGAGTTCCAAACTTTCCATATCCAAAATCCCTATCTATCTCTTGATTCTTGGTAGCAGCCTTAACTTCACCAAGAGCAACAACATAAAACAAACCAAAAAACAACTTTAGATAGGAACCTTTCAAACCTTCTAAATGCCCCTTCACCTCCAAATTATCAAATGCCATATTATTTTGTTTATCAGAACCTCACTTCAAGAAAAACTGCCTTCTGAGGCTGGGATTGTAGCTCAGTGGTAGAGCGCTTGCTTCACATGCGTGAGGCACTGGGTTTGATCCTCAGCACCACATAAAAATAAATTAATAAAGATATTGTGTCTGTCTAAAAAAATATTTAAAAATGAAAAAGAAAAACTGCTTTCTTCTACTCCTTTTGTGTGGTCCCATGTGTGTGGGAGGGTGCCACGTACCTATGTAGGACCTCCTATCAGCAGCCTAGCCACAATTTATTGACCCACAACTAGGCTACTAAAAACTCAAGATGGACCAGTGAAAATTTTTCTCTAGAATTCTGGGTTTGGGGCCAAGAAAGTGGGTCCAGTCTCTCTCCCACAGCCGCAGTGATTAAAATAAAATCTGTGCGAGTTAATGGTAACTTATTTCCCCACCCGGCTGATAAAACTGAGGACCTGGAGGGTTGAGAGAAGAATGAGACTGATTCAGAGAGAATCTGAGAATAGCATAGAAAGGAATCCTGGTTCTGGATGGTCCGGAGCCCCAGTCAAACTTTTTTTTAAAACATATTTAAATTGGGTCTGCCACTTACAAAGACCTCCAATGTCATGCACTATAAAATTAACAATGTTCACTTGCTTCTCCAAGGGAAAAATTCCCCTCATCCTGCTCTGGCTAATGCCTCCTCCTGCACCCTTGATCAAGAGCCCCCTGGCTACCCTTGTTTTTTCACTTGTACCACTTCTCTAATCTTCAGCCATTTCAGCTATGGACCTGTTCATCTCCCTGTCCAAAAATGAAATAAACAAAGACTTTCTTTCATTTTTGTCCTTCCTTAACTTCTGCCCCCTCCCATTCTGCTCACTACCTCTATTTTCTCTCCTCCCATTTAATACCATCACGTCTTCCCATTTTCCTGACATGGCTCTCTTGCTGGGCTGTGCATTGTAAAAGATGTACACTTTCTAAGTTCATGCCACTTCTCAGTAGCATCTGGCATCAGGGACCACCTCTTCTTGCAGGAAACTCACATTTCTCTTGATGGTTTTCCTCTTGGTTCTTGTCCTAATACAGAGAAGCTTGACTTGCAGAAGCTGTACCAGAAGCTGTCAGGATCTCAAGCTCTAGACTTTTCCAACTTCCTCTCACCTCATAAAACTGCATCTGGCCTGTGCCAGCTCTCCTCATGCACTGCTAAACAAGGGATGACTAATCTAATGATATCATTGGAGCTAAGGCAATAATGGGTGACTTATTTCAATATTTTGATAATAGCTCTCAAAGACTTAGCTCAGTGTCTCTCAAACTTGGATTCTAGAGAGACGTATGCTGGGAAGTAGGGATAAGGTGGAAGAGAAGGATGGGGATACGCTGAGAGAGACAGAGTTTTATGACATATTTAAGTTTCATATTTTCACTTTGATGTTAATCATTGTGCATTTTAATTTACTGTTCCATAATCACCAGTTTTTAGAGCAATATTTCGAAAGTGGAGTATCAAAGATTTGAATATATTTTTTTCTTCTAAAGTAGGTCTCTTTGTTCCTCAAATTGGGAGATGACAACTCAAGGATTAAGCATGGCAGAATGGGAGTTTCATCTATAAACCTGGCAACCCCAAGGGGAGAAACAAAATTGTAAGACCCCAGTCCACCCTCCAAAGCCCATTAGGAAATGAGCCCATAAGTGCATTAGAAAAATAACACAGAGACACTTAAAATTAAGCATTAAGTAATAATGTGAGATGTGTCACCAAATGAAAAATTGTTAGGTGAAGTGGATACCACTTTCTATGCGAGACTGGGAGCTTTCTCTGCAGGAATAATCAATGGAGGCTTCTTTGGTTGGGGAAGGGCCTTGGTGGTGATATTTATCTCAAAATTGAGCAAGGTTTTTAAATGAAAATTAGGAATTACACAGCCAGAGAAGAAAGGGAAGCACAAAGGAAATCTAAAAGCCCATGAAGTCCTGAGCCTGGGAGGGAGACCAGACTTGACAAAATGGTTGTGTTGTTTGTTTTTTTTTTCAGTAGGGGAAATGCAGTGGATAATGCTATGTACCCACTAAGAAGCTGAGCACACAGTGCATCAACAGAGCAGAGACACTGAAAAACTTTAAGAAGTTATATTTGATATTTTAAAAATCATCAAGAGGACATTATGCAGGCACTGATTCAAGGATTAAGTATGGCAGAAATGGGAACAAATCAGAATAGAGTCAAACTTCCTTATACGTATGTAATAGTTTTTAATTGTGGTTTATATTTTTGTCTATGGAAGATGGAGATGAGACACCATAGTCACATCAGGACCTCTAAAGGTCTACTGTAGCCCTTCGGTAGAAAATAAAGTTGGGGCCATGTTTTGGAAGACGGGAATTCCAAGTGAGGCAGGCAGACTTTGCATGGTTGGATGTGCAAAGTGCTCCAGGGACAATGGCAACCTTAGTCCTCTAGCTCTCTGGAGCAAAATACTTCTGACGTCACATACTTAGTCTATTACTAGGTTTGGATGATTTGCTGCACAGAGTATTTGACAAGATTGCACACATGAGGGTTTTGTTGTTGTATAATAATTATGCCTCTTCGTTTCATTGCAATTGTTGATTGCATTGGTTGGAAGAGATAATGTCCCCTTGAAGGTGAAACCTCCCTTGCAGAATAACACTTAAAACAACTCATTATATATTTTGCTTTTATAAGATTGACAAGTCTTGAGATAATCTTCATGCTATTTGATATGCTGTCACATTGTGTTTGGGACAGTGACATTCTGACAATATGATGTTTTGAGTCACAGACAATGAAATGAGTGAATAAATGTATAATTAAGGAAGATTCATGCTAAAAAAAACAACAAGGTATCCCAAGATTGGCATTGAGAGGGAGGCTGAAATAGATGCTTCCACCTCTAAGAACCCTCCTTGCATTGGGGACAGCTGGGAGAGGTCATTCAGTTCCCTAGTGGCATTTCTCTAAAGAGGTCAGCTTTCTCCCCTTCCCCAGAGCTTTCCTTAAAAGTTCCTGTCACCCTTCTCAGAAGTCTATATCAGTTTCTCCAAGCCTCAGAGAAAAAATTCTTCCTGGTGGCCAACTCAACTTCCTCAAACTGTAGTATACACTCATTCCACCTGTCTGGTTCTTCAAGGACAACAATTCTTCTCAAGGAAAAGGCAAGACTATAGCTAAAGCCAGTCTAGGATTAAAATCTACAGAAGCACAGGGTAGAGAGGAGAAGAGAGACTTTTGCAGAAGAAGCCACTCTCAGTGATGGGGATCTGCAGGAGGCTGAGAAGCCTCAGGGATTCACGGAGAAAGAGTAATTACATTGAACACAACAGATCTCCAGGCCAGCGTCACAGCCTAGAGCATGGTCCTGACTGAAGGTGGAGCACTTCAATTACCTGGATGACTTGATGAATGGGTACTGCACATGCTCTGGGGGAGGTGGGAGGAAACTAGCCACAGATTAATCACTTATGGCATCACTGAATAAAGAGTATTTAGAGCCTGTGGCAGCCAGAGGATCACAGAAGCAGAGAGGGAAACCTATAGTAATCAGGCCACCACTAGAAAAAGAGGTGGGGAAATATAACACTGAGATCCATCCTTTTTAGGCTGATTTGCATAAAGGTAGTGACAATCAAAGTAGCCCATAGGAACAGGTGCTTGAGTTCAGCCCTGGGAAGTGCCTAGCCTGGAGGATGGCCTTATTGGTAACCTCAGACTAGAGAGGGAGGGTCTTAAAGGAAAAAGGAGGGAGATACCATAATACAAGGTGAGGAAAGGAAATGAGAATGAAGGAAAACAACCTCCTGAAGGCTTCTCGAAGATTATGCAGTGTGCTGTTCCCAGCCTTTCCTAGAATTTTAACAACTACCCATCACTAGTATGATCTCAGTATGTCTTTGCCACCAAATTAACATGGGGTGCACACATGTACATGCACATGTGTGTGCGTGTGTGTTTAAATAAAGAGGGTTGTTTAATTCTTTGAGAAATGTTAGTATATGGGCAGCATTGAGCACAGCTATGTCATAAATGTTTGTTGAGTGGATAACAATAACAGCTAATGATTTTTGTGCTTTGACTATGTTAGGGAATATGCTAAGTGCTTTGTGAAAACTATAATTTCTTCCACAGAGTTATCCTGTGAGGTTTTTAAGTATTTTCATGGATAAAACAACAACAGCAATAACAAAAACAGGCTCTAATTTGTCAAGTAACTTGCTCAAGTGACATACATGTGAAGAAAGGAAGGGCGAGAAAGGAAAAGAACAAGAGAAAAGGGAGGAAGGAGAAGGAGGAAGAAAGGAGAAAGGAAAGGAAGGAGGGAACATCTTTAAAAAAGGATATGATAATTCCCATAGAATTTCTTTTGAAAACCATTTGTCTTAACAAAAACATGTCTGGCACATGGATCCACTTTAATTCCTCTTTACCACCAGGTTCTGAATCCTGCAAAGAGCTGTGAAAACTAGCACAGCCTCACATGGGACTGAAAGAAAATAAACGACAGGGCAGGATTTTAAATGAACAGAAAATACAGCACAAGCGATCCTAGTCACTAAGGCTGCTGACTCCTGCAGCCTTTATGTACAGCACAGAGACAATGGGACAGAGAGATGCTCGTTTACCAGGTTGCTGATTGTTGAGAAATCACTCTGTGACCCTTATATAGGCAAATTTTATTCAGAATAACAGTGACAAACAAACAAAAACACTAAGAGACTTAAGAGAAACAGGAATAGGAAAATAAAGATTATATGACTTCGTTGGAATGCACATTAGGTTCAGAGTGGAAGGATGCAATTTTGATTCTAAGCTACCTAACAGCCAAAGCAATGAGGGAAACAGGTGCAAAAGTCAAGCTGTCCATAGAACAAAAACAAACCCATTGTTTAGAGGAATGCTGAGACCTTGCTACTTTTCTCCGCCAACAACATCTTGCAATGTTACAACCAGCAAGTTTCATGTTTATGTCTTTGGACTCCGTGATGGACATTTCAGACTCACAGCAACAGCAATGGCAGCCTCTTCCGAAGGCAAAGAACCAAATGGCATCACTGATACCCTGTGTTCAGCACCAAACAGGGATACCATGATTTGAGGTCTTGTTTCCAATAGGTAGCTTCTGCTCCATGTCCCAAGTTCACGCAACATACCTCAGCACAGGAAGGATCCAGTCACCTGGGAAAGAGCCCCAATGAACCAGAGAATGACCCAGGTAGAGAATAGGCAGAAACTGTCAACAAAACATCCCCAAGGTATTAGAGAACATAACCTGATGGAAATGAGCCACCCAGGACTGTAGTAAAACAAAGCAACAAGAGCAAAACCTGACAACTACTTTCTGAAAGGTGCTAGGTGTATGTGACTCTGCTGCTGCCTTTGGGTAAAGATATGCCATCCCTGAGCCACTGGCTAGATGGCTAGATGATGGTTCATTTTGCACAACTGCAGGGAAGAGTCCTGTAGATGTTAGGGATCAGATTTTGACTTTGATTCAATTAACATGGGCTGAACCATTTTTACGTACCCAGGACTATGTGGAGTGAGTCACTTGTCTCAGTTCGGGACATCCCTACAACACCCCCAGATGGGCATTATTATCCACCCTTTCAGATTAGGAAACTGAATCTGGGGAGGGAGAGGCTTAGGGAACACAGTTTCCTTAGGTGTCTTGTCACTGTGACTCCCACTGTCAACACTATTGCTGCCACTGCCACCCTGGCTACTGTTGTATGTACAGAATCATCAAATTTCTTCATATCCCGGGTTTCTGAACACAAGTTGGTTCGTAGCTCCCTTTTACAGTATTCTTCAAATACAAAAGAAGAAAGATTTAGCAAGGCATAGACAGACCTTGTGAAACACAAACAAAAACTAGATCAGGACATTCTGAAAATGTCCTTGAATGATTGCTCCAAAGGAAGTGACTTTGTACCCCTCCTCTGCCTCTTTCCTTTCTTCTTTCTCTCTCTTGGGGCTCAGAAAGTGATATTCTAACATACACCACTTTGGACTTAAAACAGAGCTCCTGGAAAGCAGCGAATGCAGGGGAGGGCTTTTTCACTGAAGCTTCCTTATCTACCAAAAGATGGGATCTGCCAAAAGGGAACACAGGAGCCTTCTACTCACTCCCTGTCATTTTGTCAGCCAAGGAAGATTGAACTCACTACAGAAAACTAGGGTTGACCCCAAACCCTGAGTCTAGACAAATTTTGTCCCAGGCTGTTATCTTTTCTTTGGGTTCCTTTATCTCCCCTAAAAATCATTTACTCTTGATCTAGAATTGCCTATGCCACCTTTCCCTCTCTCTGATGAATGGGATGTTTAAGCTTCAACCATCTGGGTTTTCTTTGAGTTTCATGCTTTGTGTGACTCCCATGCATTTTCTCATTTACATTCCATTCTCCTATTAATCTACTGTCAGTTTGTTCTATAAACTCAAATTATCAAAACTTCAGGGGTGGAAAAAAAAATCCCTTCATGCCTATGTCTCCTTCTTCCCAGCTTAAGTATTTATAAAGTATTTATGGTGTCCCCTTCTCAGGCCATGAGGGGTTCAAAGATGAAAGTAACACAGTTTGAGTTCAAGAACTAACACTGTTGAGACCAGCAAGAAGTTGGGCAACTTCCTCATACTTACATGAAATGCTAGCAGAGAGACCTGTGGAATCAAAGAGAAATATAGGGAAGAGTTGAACCACGTGAAAAGCTCCAACTGAAGAAAGTGGATGTGAGAGAAGATACAGATGCTGAGGTTAACAGGAGATGCTGCAAAAGTAACCAGCAGCCAAGGTGGAGAGCCAAGGAGTTTGAGGTAGTTCCCAACAGGGTGTGATTGTGTCTAGAGATATTTTTTGAGAGCTGGAGATATGGCTCACTAGTGCAGCACTTGCCCAGTATATATGAGGCCCTAGATTAAATCCTCCGTACCTCAAAAAATAAAAAAGGAAAAAGAAAGATTTTTGGTTGATGCAACTGGGTGCAGGTGGGAGTGCTACCAGCATCTAGTGGGAAGAGCCATAGATGTCATTAAATGTCCTACAATACACCAGATATTTTCCCATGTCTAAGAATGAGCCAGCCCAGAATGTCTAAGACTGAGGACCCCTGCCCTAGAATCATTAGGAGCCATGAATTCTCCAGGCCATGCAGTGAAATGATTAATGATGTGTTTTCAGATCCTTTGTGCTATGGTTTGGATAAGTGACCCCCAATAGCCTTGTGTTAAAGGTTTGGTCACCAGCCTGCGGCACTACTGGGAAGTTTGGAACCTTTAGGAGGTCAGGCCTAGTAGAAAGATGTTAGGTCATTGGGGACATTCCCTGTTGGGGATATTGGGTCCTCAGCCCCTTTCATCTCTCTCCTGGCTGTCATGAGGTGAACAATTTCCTCTGCCATATGCTCCCCACAGGGTGTTCTGCCTCATTGCAGGATCAAAAGCCATGGAGCCATGAACTGAAACCTCTGGAACTATGTGCTAAAATAAACATTTCTCCTTTACAAGTTGTGCTTATCCTAGGTATTTTGTTGCAGTCATGGAAAGCTGAGTAACACACCTTGTTAGTACTGGATAATTTGGGAAACCAACGTTTCTTTCAAGTGGAATGTATCTGTTGGATGACTGTTGGAGGCACAGAGCCGAAGGTCCAGGAAAGTAAGAATTCTGCCTAGGAAAGCACAGTACCATGAAAGTCCTGAACCAGACATCGGGAGTCCTGCCTTGCCCTCAGCTTCTACAGCCACAGTAGGAGCAACAACACCCAGAGCCACCTTTTCTCATCTGTAAAATGGGGCAGAAGAACACATGCTGTGCTTGCCTTTGCCTGCACCGTGATGACCAAGTACAAGAGTAGTCACGAAAGAGCTTCATGAAAGTGAAAAGAAAGGTAAATGAAGGATAGCATTATACTATGAAAAGCACTGTTTTAATCAGCTTTTTCACCGCTGTGACTAAAAGACCTGACCAGAACACCTATAGAGGAGGAAAAGTTTATTGGAAGGCTCATGGTTTCAGAGAACTTAGTCCATAGAAGGCCAGCTCCATTCCTCAGTGCTGGGGGTGAGACAGAACATCATGGCAGAAGAGTGTGGCAAAGGGAAGCAGCTCACATGATGATCAGGAAGCAGAGAGAGATCTCCACTTGCCAGATACAAACATATACCCCAAAGCCACGCCCCAATTCCCACCTCTTCCAGTCGCACCCTACCATTTCAGTTACCATTCAGTTAATCCCTAGCAGTGGATTAATTCACAGATTGGGTTAAGACTCTCACAACCCAATCATTTCTCCTGTGAACTTGCTTACATTGTCTTACATGTGAGCTTTTGAGGGGGACAATTCACATCCAAATCATAATAGGAATTATACAACTATTATACACTGCTTATGGTAAAGTAGGAAATATAGTTAAGCAAAAAAGAGGGAAATCAAACTCACCAACTAGACAGGAATAATGCTTAACATTTAGGTGTCTGCTTTTAAGTTTCTAAGCGTGTGTATATGTTTGTGTGTGTGTGTGATTTTTTTCATCAAAAAAAAATGGGATCATGTAGCCAGGCACAATGATACACACCTGTAGTCCCAGCTGCTCAGAAAGCTGAGCCAAGAGCATCACTGGAACCTAAGAGTTCAAGTTCATGCTGATCAACATAGTAGAGTAAGATCCCATCTCTTAAGAAAAACAAAACAAAAAAGTGGGATGGTATTTTCCCCACAAATATGTATTACAAATAGCATCTTATTTTTATAAAAGACTTCTATGCTATTATTTTGACAAGTATGTTCTCAGTTGTTAGACTGATATGTCACTTTCCACACTTACAAATGTGTTGGGAGTTACACCTCTTCAATGGTTTTAATTTAGTTAAAAGATGTGGCCAGACGTGGTGCACGCCTGTAATCCCAAGTCAGAAGGCTGAGGCGGGAGTATTGCAAGTTTCAGGCCAACCAGGGTAACTTAGTGAGACCCTGTCTCAAAATGAAAAAGAAAAAGGGCTGGGGATGGAACTCCATGATAGAGCCTGTTGGTTCAATACCTAGTACTGGAAGAAAGAGCAAGAGAAACGTGGAGCAGAGAACTGTTGCAGCAGGTACAGCACAGTAGCATCTGGACCTGGACCTGGGCCCTCACCATTGCTAGTGGGAACATCTGTGTGGGATCTTCAAGTATCAGACAAGTTGAGGGGAAATAAACACCAACTAGGTGAAGAGAAGACTTTGTTGTGCCTTTGTCATGGTCATTCTGCTTCCTACTCCGAAATCAGGGGAAGCTGGGCAGGTGGCATTTCAGAAATGCCACATGTGCCCTCTATTATGGGTTAGATGTTAAGTATCCCACCTGTGTCCATGTGGGAATGCTCAGGGGTAAAGTGATTGGGTTGTGAGGATTGTAATCCAGGCAGTGCATTTTTAAATGGTTGGGTGGTAACTAGGCAGGTGGGGTGTGACTGGAGAAGGTGGGTCACTGGGGAGTGCCCTGTAAGTTTTGTTATTTCTGTGGCACCTCTCTCTCTGGCTCTGCTTCCTGACCTGCCATGAGCTGAGCAACTTTCCTCGACTGCACCCTTCCCCCATGATGTGCTGCCTCACTTTGTGCCTAGAACAATAGAGTTGGGCATCTATGGACTAAGACCTCTGAAACTGTGAGCCCCAAGTAAATTTTCCCTCCTTTAAGCTGATCTTGTCAGGTATTTTAGTCACAGTGATGTGAAAGCTAACTAGAACACTCCCTAAAAACCATCTTAACAGTCCTAGCTGAGACCGCTTCACCAAAGCTCAGCCAGCTGGGAATGGTGAGTCTTTTCCTTGCTTTTCTCCAACTTAACCCCATAACAGAAACAATAGCAGCATAACTGTCTGTGGCATCCTTCAACAGAAACAGCCATGCTGACCCAGCTGGGCACAGAGCTGAAAGATAGTGGCTTTAGTCTTTGGTGCTGGACTCATGCAAGAGAATGTGAATCTAGTGGTTCATCTGTTCCAGAGACAAATAACAAATGTGGTAATAGCTACTTTGAAGTACTATTTAGAGCAGTAAAAAACAAAAACAAAAACAAAAACAAAAAACACACCAGAAATCACCTAAATGTCTACAACACAAAGGGGATTATTATCAATGGTACATCCAGTTTCTGTAAAACTAATCCCCCATTTTAAATGACAATTGTTAAAATTATACAACCACATCTAAAAGTCTTATGATATAATGTTAAGTGAGAAAATTACATAGAGAATAAAACTCTAAAATAAATAACCTGTGTTTAAAGAGTATTTGCCTATGAAAAAGTAAATAGTCTTACTCCTTAAGTGAGGGCCTAGGGGGATTTTCTTCTTTGCTTTCTAAATGTTCTGTAATGTTATTGTGATTACTTTCATAATGACTCTGCCTGTACTGTGTGTATGAATGAATATTTGTGTGTAAGGTGAGCTTTGGGTCCTCTCTTGGTGGGAGTCAATGTAGGGCACTGGAAGAGGAAAAAGGAGCAGCTGAACTTAGCTAAACTGTCCACTCTGTTAAGGAAGTGATCAGGGGAGTCACAGCAAAGGGTACTAAGTCCCCAAGTAAACTGCTTATGCTATTCTGTAAACTGATCATGCCTGGGCTAAATCCCCAAGCTTGAAATTTCCTGTAGTAGAGATAGTTCTGAGGACAACACAGAACTTAATTCCTACTGGGGCTCCATAACACCCACTCCAATTTCTCAGACATGGCTGGGACCGCACCAGGCAAGCCATGATTTTTGTAGGTCTTCTCTCCTCTGAAGGCTCCTGTGGTACCAACGACATGCCCCAGACCAGGCAGGAAGAGAAAATTGAAGATAGTGGTCTGCATGCTGGCTGACTCCTTGACTGACTCTACCAGGCTCCAGAATTTTTCTTTGTCTGGACATACCTGCCTAGGAGGCCCAGGAGGCTGCACCAGAGCTCAAAGGCACCTTCTCTGCAGGTGGGGTCTGAGGTGTGCAATGGGCAGGGTGGATGTGGAAGGCCTTCTTCTGTTTATTTCAACTTGAGTGAGCTGCTCTGGAAGAGAGAAAAAGGGTCCTGGCTCAGAGCCTGGCCCCAACACACAGCCTTGGCTGGCTCTGGGGTGCTGGGTGGGGCAGTGGGCCCTGGAGTTCTCTATGCTGTCCCTGATAATCTCTCCTTTCTCACTTCCCTCCTTTCCCTTTGGGCCTCTCTGCACCCATCCTGAACCTGTGCCTCTGCTCTTGCTCCCACCTCATCCTCAGCTTCCTCCAGGTTGTTGTCTTGCTGATTATCAGCCTCTGATCCTCAGTGTTCACTTTTAGTCTCTCTTTCTTCCTCTTAGTGTCTTCACTTTATTTCTCTCTGTCTCTTTGTCCCCTCTCTCACTATACTCTTTGTACCCACCCCTGACCCGTTGGGTTCTCGCCATCCCCTCTAGGAATGCAGCGTCCACCTAAGACCGACCTCAGGCTCTGTGGAATGAAGGCCCACCCTGCCCACAGCCTCTCCCTGTCACTGCTCCTACCCTAGACTCTTGTCCTGCATCTTGGACTGGAAAGCCAAGGAAGCTAAAGACTCTGCTGACCTTCCAACGGGTAACAGAAGGATATCCAAAGATGAGGCCACCATTTGCCAGCGCTCAGCTTTAGAGGGGAAAAAGGGGCAGTGGCCACTGCTTACACTGTGTGGATTTTCAGTATTTGCCTTTTTCATACCAAAAAGCATGGGCTGGGGTAAGAACTCCAGACTTGAATTCTCCCCTCCTCAGAGCAAGGTCTCCTGGAGGAAGGAAAGAAGGAGAGAGAAAGCATCAAATAAGGTAAGAGAGGAAGAGGGAGGTGAGACAGGGATTCAGGACAAGGAGAAGGCACAGGAAGAAAGGAAAATGATTTTGCATCTGTGCAAAGAAATATCCTTCCTGGCCATTGGTATCACCCAGCCCAGCCCAGGTTTGGGTGCCAAACACTATGTCCCCTGAGTGACAGAAATGAGGTCACAAGAAGAAGGAAAGAGAAGGAAATGTCCTCCACCTAAGTGAGCCCAGAGTTTGAGCCCCACGCTGGTTGTAAATGGCATCACCGAATGGAATCACCATTTGGGTGGAGGTGAGGAGAGAGAGAGACCCAGGGCGGTGACACAGTAGACCCAAGGAGGAAAGGCCACCACGCCCAGTGCTCCAGGAATTCAGGGCCTGGATTGTGGAGCACATGCGGTGTGTGTTATTCTTACCACAAACCAGAACTATGCTCCCTTTTGAAAGGCTTGGCTCCACAGCTGTTTGAAAATCCCCTGGTACTTGGAGACAAATGATCCAAGTCAGGCTGTGCTAACAGGTCAGTTTTGGAGCCAGGCGAGAGGTGTGACTGATGTGGGCCTGCCGCTCCATCCTGGGCCCATCAATCACCGCTCAGCAAAAATCCCAAGGGGCCACCAGACTCTCTGACAATACTGTTTACATTAGAACATGATTGTGAAACTTCCGGGGGAAAAAAGGGATGGCAAAAAGCACAAACGCGGGAGTCTAGGAGCCACCTCCCCCATGTACAGGCAGAAAGGCTTGGAGGCCTTGACCTACATGGGTGGAGCTGCTTTCCTGCCAGACTCTTTTAAGGGAGATGCAAGCAATTTCCCTAACTCAGGAGCCACTGCTGAGGGGAAGGGGGGAGGGGGCCTCACCTACATAGCTCCACACACCTGTCACGGTGCAGTCTCCCCTGGGCTTAACACATCCTTGCCTCGGAAATCATGTGAATTCAGCCACAGGCACCACTGACAGGAAAATATTTTTCATTTTTACCTCAGACTCTCACAGCTCAGAGGGCTTTGCCCAGCATGCTGAGGGAGAGCCTGGCTTTGCAATGGGCCAGGGTGGTCTGGAGTGCCAGGAAGGGCTTCAACAGAAGAGCTTTTGGGGAGCCCCAAAGGCTGGAGGAAGGGGCAGACACAGAGGCCCACAGGGAGGGGGAGCTTCCAGCTGCTGCAGCTGACCAGCTTGGCTAAAGAAGGATTCCGCACCTGTTTCATCTGGAGAGAAATGCTGCAAGTTATGGCTGTTTTGCTCTGACACGCCCCATTAAATATTCCTGGAATCCAAACGCAAAAGGAATAAAATAAACCACTTTGAAGTTCCAGGCAAGGGGTCATCTGTGGGGGTGAAGCCCAGGTACAGCTGGACGGTCCAGGCAGTCAGTGTTCCTCCCCCTGCTGCCGTGGGCTCCCCGTGGAATGGGTGTGTCTGAACAGGGGTGCTGCGCCCCGCCCCCGCCCTTTCACGGGGTGTGTCTGAGCTTTTGCCCTTGGATCTGCAGGAAGTGGGGGGAGCGAGGGTGGCCTCTGTGGTGCAGCTGCCGCCCTTTTCGGAGGAGGAAAGGAAGAGCTCCGGCCAGGCTGTCTGGGCGGGTTGACTTCCGGAGCGCTCTGGCCACCCTGAGTGAAGTAAACACTGACATGGGACTCGCAGGGCACAGCCGTGAATTCTGGAGACACATGAACACGCTTATTCCTCAAAACGCGTGGGATCAAAATTGACACCACGTTGCAGATGAAAAAACAGGCACAGAGTTTGATAAAGAAGCTTTCCCAAGGCCTGCAGCAACCTTGCTGCAGGATCAGGATTTGAAACCACAGTGTGGCCTCAGAGACCCTGCCATTAACCAGAATCTGCTGCTGTCTCTGACTGCATTTTAAAACCAATTATTTGGCCCAAGAGAGGCCCGGAAAGCCACCATCCCCTCCCATTGGCTCCCACATCACCTCCCCACCCGCGCCACAACATTCCCCAAGGCCTAACTGGCTTTCTCTCCAGGTCAGAGCATTCCTGTCAGCCTGGCCAGGGCCTGACAACTCACCCCAGAGCCTGTTTCCTGCGGTGTTCCCCTGCCTCGGAACCGGAAGAGTTACACAAAGCTTGGTTGCCATTAAAAAGTCAACGTATCCAGGGCCTTCCTCTGATCAGGAAAGTCCAGCGCCCCCGACTGGCCAGTCCCAGGATTGATTGAGACTCATGAATCACTGAGGTCTTGGGTAACACCGCCTCCTCCCAATGCCCACCTTCCCCAGCACGAGGAGACTGCAGACCCTGAGGCCCAGGACCAGGAACTGGGATGATGGGGTAATTGCTCAGCCTCACCCCCTTGAGGATCAGAGACTCCATTTCCTTTGGGTTGACTTCCTTTCTCTTTTCCTCAAAGCCAGAGCTAGTCTTTCTCAGCATCCTGGGACCTCTTCACCCAAATTCAACCTGAAAGTGTACACAGTACCAAACACTTCAGAATACAGTCTCCATTTCTCCCAGTGACTCATCCAGTCTCCTCACTGTCACAGGCATACAAATCAGATTAGGTCTCTCCCTTACTTCAAACAATTTTAAGTCTAATGGAGCCAGCTACCCACAGGAAATAGCCCTAATGTCTTATGATGTCACACAAGGCCCTCTGTGGTATGGCCCAGCCCCTTGGCCTTTGCTTTACTTTATCCAAGCCAGAGTGGACTGACCATCATTATTTCCAGGCATCTGCTATGTTACATACCTTACCCAGTGACCTCTCATCCTGGTGTCCATGTCCCACTCATCCCTCAAGGGCCCATTCAAACATCTTCTGAATTAAAGTCTGCATACTATAGAGATACCTGCATACCCATGTTTATCACAGTACAATCCACAGTGACCAAGTTATGGAACCAGCATAGGTCCTCGTCAACTGATGAATGCATGAAGAAAATGTGAGATATATATGGATTATTGGATTATTATTCATCCATAAAAAATGGATGGATTATTATTCATGGATTATTATTCATAATAATGGATTATTATTCATTGAACAATGATTATTATTCATCCATAAAGAAGAACAAAATGATGTCATTTGCAGGAAAACAGATGCAACTAGAGAGCATCATGTTAAAGCTAAATAAGCCAGATTCAGAAAGATAATTATTACGTTTTCCCTCCTACATGCAATCTAGTGGGGGAAATGACACAAAAGTATCAGGGATACTGTTAGAAAAGAGGAAGAAGATTGAAGGAGGGAGGGGAAGGCAAGGACGGTCATGGGGGATAGGAATGATCAAAGCATGTGTTATAAGCATATACAAAAATGCCACAATGAAACTCAGTATTCTGTATAATTATTATGCATAAATAAACAAAATATCTCCTTCTAGGGTGACACTCAAATCTTTTTCAGGAGGTCAAAAACAAAAAAACAAAACAAGAAACCTTTGCACTTACATCTTATCATACCACTTTGTGTCACATTCATTTATTTAAGTTTGTGTCTCCCCACTATAATGCTTAAGAGATGTTAGCTTCATCTTTGTATTTCCAGCACTCAGTAATGAATTGAAGTACAAATGCTCGGGAGAGAGAAACATGTTGAGCCAATGATCTTCATTAACCAACAATATGAATGTACGTCTTTAGTTATCTGTAACAGAGAACACATTTGGAAAAACTCCATTGATGTGACTGGAAGGAGACCTGTACTCTGGTCTTGACAAAGCAAACTGGAGAGAAAGGTTTGGGGTCAGCAAGGATCTGGAAAACTCAAGGGCAAAAAACAAATTTTGTCAGCCTCAATCTTCCCCCAGGCCAGTCCTGCTCAAGAGAACCCGTTCTGCCTACTGATTCATCTTCCCAAGACCCTGCCTCTCCCACCGAGACTTAAGCCTGGTCATTGGTGTCCACCTCCTGACCTTACAGAAGGCATCCCCTGAGCACCTCCTCTAGGTAAATCCATTGCAAGCAGGTGCAGGTAATCCCCATTTCCATCTTTTCTGCCCTCCAATGGATAACATCTTCCTTTCCATGCAGCCTCCACCTAGATTCCGCTGATCTAGAGATCATTGTGGCTGCCTAGAGTACACACTGACACTATTGAAAAGATTGGCTTTGGAGTCAAATTAAACCAAGTTTAATTCTCTCTGCCTAGATTTCAGTTTTCTCATCTCTGAAGAGAGGTGAAGAACTGTCCCTGAGGGTTGGTGTGAGAAGTAGAAATAATATATGTAGAACCTCAGCAAATTGTAGTTGCTCAATACACAATGGTTCTGGGTCCAATGTCCTCCTTACTCTTCCTTTCATGTTGGTGAGCATCAGTTAACCATGGTGTTAGGTTCATGATCCTGGTCAGAAAGCTATGTCCAGGTCACCTGTGAGCATGCGCTGTAAGGACATGCAGGAAAGAGTGCAGCCTGAGAAAGGTGCAATCCCATTTTTGTAAGGAAAAATAAAGTTATATATATAAATGAACATACCTAGGAAACATTCAAAAATTTTTAGTGTCTTGTAGTTATGAGTGATTTTTGTCTCCTTTTGTTGCATATTTACCTACTTTTTTTTCAAAAGTGAGGATACATTGACTAACAATAAGAAACAAAATTAAACCACATGTTGTGGAAACCTGCATGCAATATGGTACTTAAATTCTAAGCACCATCTGGGATTTGCGTGTCAAAGAATCATACTTTACAACTGCAGATGGCTGTGGCCTCCATGTGGAAGGAATTAGGGTAGTGAGCATGTCCCCACCTTAGGAAAGTCCCCACATAGAGAGGAGGCAAGGTCCACTCCCAAAGGAGAGGCTTTCATGAAGCCACTACATAATAGAGGGGCTTTGTGAAATTGCTAGCATCATTCCTTCAAACAAATCGTCTATTAGGTATGAGGTATTCTGGATTTTTATTTTTAGAAATGAAGTCACATTTCTAATTTATTTGGCGAACTCTAGGCTTAAAAGAAACTTTTGAAAAACAAAGTCATTTCTGCAGTTCAAATTCTCACTTTCTTATCTCTTGATTTTATAAATTTGCACACCAGTTGGTTTTCTTGAAGCAAATTAGCCTCAATAATGAAAACTGGTTCTACCAGGACAAATGCCACCACATTTATTTCAGGAAAAATCTCTGATGCCGTGGCCTCCTTCTTTGGCATGGACATACTGGAATGCACAACAGCAAGGGAGGTGATGACATTTCTGTGTCTATGAAAAGCATATGAAGCAATGTTATGGAGCAGTTTCTCATCAGGCTTGCTCAGAGTCAAGGCAATAAGCTTAACTCTTGATAGCCTTTTCAGTCCTGCAAGTCTGTTAAATACCTTGTGGCAAGACATTCTTTTCTTTCCTTTTTTAATTGTAGTTCTTTATCCCTCCGTGAAGAAAACATTGGAGAAATATTTGACCCAAATCATTTTAACATAAAAATCAGCCAATTTGAGGTGGCAAAGATTCTAAATAAGAATTTTGAATCATAATAAAAATCTTGAAGAGGCAACATGATCTTTAAACTGAGACTATCTAAAATCTATTTACAAACGAAAAATTCACAGCGTAAAATAGTGAATTTTAAGGGTTGGTAAATTCTGCTCAATTACATCATTAATAACCAACATTCTTTTAGCTTTACTGTTTTGCTACCTCTAACATTTCCCTTCATGGTCACAGGTTGTCTGCAACAATTTAGAACCATCAGATTCTTAGGCAGAAACATCAAAAAGTCCATTGCTAAGTCAATTACTGACGAGAACAGATTTATTGCAAAATAAATAATGAGTTCCTATCTGGGGCTGGAGAAGGAGAGTTCTTCCTTCAAAACAATGATCTTGATACTTTTTTAAAAAAAATTTATTTATTTATTCTATTTAGGTTTACATGATAGCAGAGTGTATTTTGATTCATTTGTACACAGATGGAGCACAACTTTTCATTTCTCTGGTTGTATGAGATGTAGAATCACAACTTACATGCAGTCATACATAAAGCTAGGGCTATGATGTCCATCATATTCCACCATCTTTACTGTCTCCCTGCCCCCTCCCCCCTCCCACCCCTGTGACCAGAGTTCCTCCATTCTTCCCATGTCCTCCCCCACATTGTGGATCAGCATCCACTTATCAAAGAGAACATTTAGCATTTGGTTTTCTGAGATTAGCTTGATCTTGATACTTGAATAAAATTATGGTTTGGTAAAAATGAGGAAGGAAAGACTGGATGATGGGTGGTACACTACAAAGAGTGGTCACAAAGACTGATTTAAAATTTATAATTAACAACACTAGATGCTAGAAGACACCAGAGTAATTTGTTTACGGTTCTAGGAGAGAAATGATTCACTCCTGAAAAGCTATACCCAGCCCAACTATCAATCAGTAGGAAAGAAAAATAAAGTCTGTTTGAGGTAAGAAGGAATCAAAAATGTATTTTCCATGAGATTTTTGAAGAATAAAAAAGTATTTGAAGATGTATCCCATCAGAACAAAATGGAAATCTAAGAAAGAAGAATACATGTTATCTAACTAAAGTGAAATCAACCCAGGAATGTGAAAATAAATATAAGCTGGAAACAATGGCACAAAATTAAAATAAGTATCAAAGGACTCTACCATGCATGTATTCAAAATGCAAGTGGATTCCATTATGGAATTCTATGAATAGGAACCTAGAGTTTTTTTCATCAGATGAAAATGTATGTTTCTTTTTTTAAAAAAATATTTATTTTTTAGTTGTAGGTGGACAGAATATCTTTATTTTATATTTATGTGGTGCTGAGGATCGAACCCAATGCCTCACGCGTGCTAGGCAAGCACGCTACCACTGCGCCATAACCCCAGCCCTGAAAATGTATGTTTCTTTTGTTAATAATTACAACAAAAATAAAACAGAAATTCCAGGGAAAACAAACAACTATATAGCATCATATAACAATTATGCATCAGAATAAAAAATAACATGACATTGAACATTGACGTTGTAATTGTAAAAAGAATCCATTTGACAATGCAGTTTACGAAAGTTTTCTTTCAGTGCCCTATATGGTGGAATAGGATTATATTTTCTTTACTATGGGTCTGTTCATAGCCCCTTCTATTTTTGGTTTCATCACTAAATGATAGTTATATCATTGTAATTTTACAAATACTCTTTTTTTGGTGTACTGCTTTATAATATCTCTATTCACAAAGTGAGGGAGATTAATTATAGTTGCAGAAAAACGTCATGATTACAAGTCTTGAAGATACAAAAGTGATATTGTAGATGATAGGTGTAGAGAAGTTTGAAGAAAAAAGTGAAACAATGTAAGTATGCAAATTTCTTACTTATTTAAGAGAAGGCAATTAATAAATATGCTCTGAATTTTATAAATTTAAAGATTCAACAATGACTAAACTAGTATCAGTGAGCATTCAAATGTCAAAATTAAGATCTCTAACTACCATTTCCTACTAAGAGTAACCAGAACTCCTTAGAGAAATGGCTAGCACAGGCCTGTGGCAGCAAATGTGTCAATGAACCTGGAACATCTACTCATTTGAGAAAATGAGGAAAGTACCAAAAACTCTTGCAGTGAGGTCAATAAGACTTAGAGTGAACTTGAAGAAGCTTTCATTAACCAAAGATAGGACAATTTGGACATTAACAAGAATTTAAATGCAATGATTTCAGACACATGAATTCATCATGATACTAAAGGAAAAGGAACTCTGTGGTAACAATTAGAGGGTGCTGAGAAATCAGTTCATCTTTTAAAAGCTGCTAACAACTTTTTAAATAGCTAAGAATCAAACAATTATCTATGCTTCGTCTGTATTTTAAGATGACAAGTAGTCAAAGGATAAACTTCTTTTTATAGGAGCATTTTAACTATTAAGGGAATAAGGAATAAAATAATATAAGCATCTTTAATGAATTAAGAGATCTAGACAATTGTCATCAAAGGCTGTGGGGATCATTCAGAGATAACCAGACATGATGTACCTCTTGGTGCAAGCTAACAGAAGAACTATGTGTGAATTATTCTTGCCATAAAATCAAATCTCGCCGGGCACAGTGGCTCAAGCCTGTAATCCCAGCACTTAGGGAGGTTGAGACAGGAGAATCGCGAGTTCAAAGCCAGCCTCAGCAATGGCGAGGCTCTAAGCAACTCAGTGAGACCCTGTCTCTACATAAAACACAAAATAGGGCTGGGGATGTGGCTCAGTAGTCGAGTGCCCCTGAGTTCAATCCCCAGTACCAAAAAAAAAAAAAAAAAAAAATCAAATCTCAATCTGAGGAAGTGTCTGGATCTAATCCCAATTTACAGAAAATGAAGGGATATAAAAACATATTAAATGACACCATTGGGGTGCAATAATCAAAATTAATACAAGTCAAACTACCCAGTTTCTCCAACAAATTGCCTTGCATTGCAATGGGGAGAAAAGAAGGGTGAGCAATCTATAGACTAAAAGAGACTAAAAAGACAATGGATTGTTGTGTAATAACTTTATTTATATAATAATTTGAACAAACAAAACAAAGCAAGAAAGGTTAAGTGTGATGGTGCTCACTTGAATTCCAGTGACTCAGGAGGATCGCAAGTTTAAGGCCAGCCTCAGTGACTTAGTGAGGCCCTAAGCAATTTAGCGAGACCTTGTCTCAAAAATAAAAAATAAATTAAAAGGGCTGGGGATGTGACTCATTGATAAAGTGCCCTGGGTTCAATCCTTAGTACAAAAAAAAAAGTAAGAGAAAATTTTCAACAGTAACTGACTATTGAGAAATTGTAATTCTTTAGGTGTGGCATGAATTTTTAAGCACAGTGAGATTATAGTGGGTTTTTTCCCCAAGAGTTCTTATTTTTAAAAGCTATATGGTAAAATATATGGGGAAAATGGTACAGTGTCTATGATTTATTTCAAAATAATCAGTGAAGGGGAGTGAGTGGAGATACGAATGAAATAGGATAGACAATGGATTTATAATAGAAGCTGGGTGCTAGGGATATAGGGATTGGGAATACTTTACTGTCTACTTTTGCATGTGCTTGAAATTGACCATATTAAAAATATTTTGGAAGATAGTTTCAAGTATGTTGTTTAAAACTAAACATTAACCATAAGAGAACCCAAAAGTATAATAAAGTGTAAAAAAACAATCGGGAGCTAAAAACAGAGGGTTGATGGGAGCTAGTGGGAGTACAATCAATCCAGTATTCTTCATTGAGGAAAGATCCTAACACTACAATGGAACAATCAAAGGATAGAGATGTTCATAGATGAGTTAGAATTATAGAGCTAGCCAGTAACAATTCTTTGAAGTATTTTTAAAGGAGAGAGGAATGGAGGATTTCATTTTATATTATTTTGTATTGTGTGGTGCTTCTAACTATGCATATATTATTTTTATTGCTGTAACATTCATGTAGAAGTTACCATTTCAACCATTTTTAGAAGTACAAATTATGTCCAAATAATGAATTAAGGACATTCATTACACTGTGCAACTATCTCCACTATCCATTTCAAGAACTCTTTCATAATCTCAGACAGAAATCCATTAAGCAATAATTCCTCTTCTCCCCTCAACTCAGCCTCTGGTAACCTCTACTCTGCTTTCTGTCTCTATGAGTTTGCTTATTCTTGGTAGTTCGTGTAGATGGAATCACATGATATTTGTCTTTTTGTGTCTGAATCATTCCTCTTAATATAATGTTTTCCTGGTTTGTCCATGTCGTAGCATGTGTCAGAACTTCATCCCTTTCTTAATTGTGATAAAATACACGTAGCAAACTTTTAAGTTTAACCAGTGACGTTAAGTGTGCTCACAATACTCAACAACCATCTCCACCATTCATCTCCAGAACCATTTCACCTTCCCAAACAGAAACTTGTACCAATTAAATAATGACTCCCTATTTTCCTCTCCTGCCAGCCGCTGGCCACAATTGTATTTTCTGTCTCTACAAATTTGACCATTCTAGGGAACTCATTTGTGGAAGCATACAGTATTTGTCTTTTTGTCTGGCTTGTTTCACTTGGCATAATGTTGTCAAGGTTCATGCAGGTTGTAGCTCAGGGAATGAGGGACTCTGAAAGTTTTTCCAAACATATGATTATTCCTTTCTCTCCTTGAAGTCTCTGCTTGAACACTTAGAGTGACATTATATTGGGGTAGTCAGAAAACAGCAGCAGCCCTCACACTAGCAATATGTTATGAGATTGTTGAGTCTCCACAGACCTGGCCTGTGTAAGGCAATACAGCTGCCATTTAATGAGCACTTCATCGATCTGTGTTGTTGTGTCATCTGAATCTAATAATGGTCTGGGAAGATGGGTGCCTTTGGTCCCATTTTATAGATGAGGATATCAACGGTAATCATCATATATAAGGTTAGACAGCTAGAACGCAAACCCAAGTCTGACTGGCCTCAAGACCCTTCTCCCAAACATCATGGTGCAGTCATGCAATACATAATGACATTTTAGTCAATGTTGGACCATTTATATGACAGTTGTCCCATAAAATTTTAATGGAACTGAAAATTTCCCATTGGTTAGCAGCATTATAGCTGTCATAATGTCTTAGCACAAGGCATTACTCACATGTTTGTGGTGATGCTGGTGTGAACAAACCTACATGCTGTCAGTGTTATAAAAGTATGGCAGCTACAATTGGGCACATTGCATAACACTTGATGTCAGTAAATGACTATTGGCTTATGTATTTACTATGCTGTACATTTCATTATTATTTTAGAGCATACTTCTACTGATTACATTTAAGTTCACTCACAGTTCTTCCTCTAAGACTGCTAAATAAGGAAAATCCTGTTTATAGGGTTTGCCCCTGTGGGCTTTTGGGAAAATGGTAGTTATGTAATATCAGGTTTAATTGGCAGGGAGTCGGAAAGCTGGTTTATTTGTGTGTCTCTTGTGATCTATGCACCTGAAAGGCTGAGTGGCCTGTGCACATACCTATGATTTTTTCATGGAGACAGTTGCCTAGGAAGTGTCCTGTATAATGGCAGTTTGGCAGATATTGAAATAAGAGCATGTTGTCTTTTCCTTTTTACAATGATGGATATATAACAGACACTGAATTGATACAGATTGGTTGACTTTTTAAAAATAAAATATAGTTTACAGTAAAAGAGTATGCCATGTCATGCCAGCAGCAGTCTCGTACATCTCATGATTCTATCGAGAGTCCATATTGAGTGATTGACCTGGACCATCTAATGTAATGTAAATGCACTCTGTGATGTTCATCCAACAACAAAACATCTAAAGATACATCTCTCAGAATATATTCCCATTGTTAAGAGATGCACTACTATATATTGGCTGTCCTTGGTTCTGGCTTTCATGTTATTGCACTCATCCAGATCATATCGTAAAAGCTCATTTCCCAAAGGCCTACAGTCAATCCTTGGTTTAGGCTCACAGCCTCCTCCGCTCACCAGTAATGAGGGAAAGCCAGGCCTCAAGACCAGTCAGATCTTCAGTTCATAAATCCACTCTCCTGCTGCTGCCTCCCATTTGCCCTTACCCCTCAAGCTGCCCTTAGTGGTGGGATACAGTGAAGAGTAGAAATTAGACCTCCTCCTTCCCCAAAAGAAAGAAAAAAGAAAAATATTCAAGAGTCCCTGTTTCCAAGGCTTCCCAGCAGAAGTCCCTTAGCAATAATTTCAACAATTTAGAAGATGCAAGGACTGACTTTGAGAAGACTGACCCAAAAGGTGGTTCTGGAGGCCTATGCTCATTGCAGGATAATTTACTACAAGAAAATAAACTTATCCTAAAGCAGATTTTAAGAAGAAACCTAAGGGCTTGGAGTAGAGTGTAGTGATGCAGCATGTGCTTCACATAAGGCCCTGGGTTCAATGCCCAGAATGAAACATTTTTTTACAAGAAGAAAGAGGAAAAACAAAGCCTACAAGACTCATCCCTAAACATCTCCTCAATTCTGAAAAGTACAATAATGAAGGATACATACATTTTATATTTGTGATAATCTAAAAGAATGGCTTTGTAAAGTCAAATTTATAATACAACAGAGGCATATTTCTGTTGGCTGTCTGTGTGCTTTAGATGGCACTCGGACTCCTTTAACAACAATGTGACAAGTACTTTTGAGGCATAAGGAAAGGAAAGAATAAATAAAAGTTAAAAACAAAATATAGGGTGTAATTTATGATGGCTGCCTAGCTGGTTGACTTTAGGCATGCCATTTAAGGTTACTGGACATTGCTTTGTAATTCATGTTCATTCAGAAAGTCAAGTACATATTGAGCACTTTCAGTTCAGAAATGTACCTGAGGGATTTTAATTTATGGAGGTGACCAAGTGATGACACTCAAAGGCCAATGCCACTGAAAGCATTTATTACTTGAATGTCCTAGGAGAAGGGACATGCCACACCTTGTAGTGCCACAGGGGAAGCATCAAGGTGGCCAGGAGACAGAGCAGGAGGGAAGGAAAGTCCAGGCTGGAGCCTTTACTGGGGTTTCCATGAGAAAGGCAAGGCACAATCAATAGCTTCAGACTGGCTAGTGTGAATAACTCCATAGGCTCTGGGCTATCCAGATATTCTCAAGCTGCTTGGTATCTAGCCCTAGGATGACGTTAGGGCAGGGGAAGTATTGTCTTGGTGTGTGTTAGATGATGAGGGGGCCAGGGCTTTAGATGTGGTACTGGCTAGTTTGTATAGGAAAGACATGCTCCTGGCTACCAGCTCTAAGAATTGACTAACCCTGGGAGGCATTCTTTCCCTGGGAAGGCTGGCAAATGCCAGAGGATTAGAAGTTTAGAAAATGGAGTTACTATGATTGGCCCTGGGATGAAGATATGCCAAATAACCAAACACAGAATCTAATGAAACAAGAATACCTTCCATGTTTTATTTTTTTTGTTGTTGTTGTTGCAGGTTCTGAAAGTACAGTTATGAGTAAAACCAGTATGGTTTTCTTGGTGGAACATTTAGTCTGATTACAAAATAATGGGCTTGTATTAATCTCTCAATTATGTAACTAATTGCATAATATTTACATGAGGAGTAGAGTAATGTTTATGACTTATTTGCTGCTAAATTCTTGGTCAGGATACAATCCTTAATTATGACGTTGTTTCAGCTGGGAAAAGATTTTCATTAAGTGATTGGCTTTGTAGTGGTTTCCAGGAAAGCACCATGTAAATAAGTAGAGCCAGTGTTCCTCAGCTACACACACTTGCTTCTCCCAGATTCAGCTGTGGAAGAGGTGCAGAGGTGTCCTCAGAGGCTGAGGATGTTGTTCACCCTCCAGAGACCAGAGGGTGCCCTTGCCCCACCCCCATCAAAGACCAGATTTCCTTGAATATGGCTGCAATGTTGCTGAGAATGGACACGGGAAATAGGAGCTGTGTGGCAGAGCTAGACAGATTCTGAGCTTCGGTCAGGAAGATGGGAGAGAAGCACAGTGCATTTTCTTTCTACCAATTTCACTTCAATGTATTGCAAATCCATCCACTTTTCTTTCTTTTCCTCATGGCCATTTTAACCCAAACCACCATCATCCCTCTCCTCAGTTGCTCCCATTTCCCTCTTGTCTAGCCTCTGTTCATATCCTTACAATCTCTTTTCCCAGTGATTTATTCTTTGATCTTTAATTAACTAGAATTATTTTAAGATTTCCAAATAGATGGAGAATTTGGATCCCCCCCCACCCCACCATTTTGCTTTCTTATTTCATTGGATTGTTTTCAGAAAACATGGCCTGGAAGGTACTAGAGGTTCAGTATTTCCCAAAGCATGTTGGTGGTCTGGTATGTATGCTTTTGCAAAGATTCCATGTGTGCTTGGAGAAAAAAATCATTCCTTAATTATTGAATGAAGTGTTCTCTCTATAGATCTATTAGTGATGTTGTTCAAATCATCTGTTATTGCATTTTTGTTGTTTAAATTTCCCAGTTTGTGAGAGAAATATTTTGAATCCTTCCATTATGAATATGGATTTGTCAACTTTTTCTTGTGTTTCCGACATTCTTGTTATGTTAGGTAATTATAGATGTATAGCTTCCAAAGTGTTATGTCTTTCTGGTGAACTGTGCCTGACACCATTGAGTAATGATGAATTCCAACAACCTCTTCTTTGAAAAAAGTGCTGCACTGTGCAACTTTTAAAACAGGCCAATACCTCCACAAGTGAGAACATTTGAATTAGAAGCTCTTGGGGTTGGGACCCAGGCAAAATTTTTTCCTTCAAAAAAATCCCTCAGTGAGAATATTGGTGCCCAGAGTTAAGAACCACTGTGTGAAGGCCAGGAAAATAATAGTTGATATCTATATGGCCTTAGTATTCAGGGCCTCCTATGTTCCTCATCTGGAGCATCCCCTTGAAATTTCCATCTGGAGATTCACCCTTCATGGTCTTCTCTCCCTCTAGCCATCTATGGGAAATGCAGCAGTGTAGCTACTTGGCTGAATAATGGGCAAGCCTGTTGAATTCAAGGGAAAAGTGCTGCCTTGGGATTCCTGTTATGACATTAATTTAACCTTGGCTAGGCACGAGCTGATATTACAGGTGGCAGAATGGTGGAATTTGAAGGATTTAAGTTGCAAGGCCAACAGATACTCAGCTAATCTTAGGTAATAGAATATATAGGCTGAAGTGTTCTCTTCAACCATATTCTGAATTACAGGACTTCTACCTGTGATGAACAGACATGCTGGAGTGGGCCATAATGAATCAGTGCTCAGGATTTGTGATTCTGAGTAACCTGCCTAACAGCTGCTATAGTTTCAATCTGAATGTCCCCCAAAAATTCATGTGGTAAAGCTTGGTCAACAGGGTGGTGCTATCAGGAGGTGGTATAACCTTTAAGAGGTGGAACCTAATGAGAAGTCTTCAGGTCATTGGAGGCATGCCCTTGAAGGGGTACAGAGACCCCAAAGCTTCCTCTTCCTTCTTTTGCTTCCTGGCCATGAGGTGAGCAGTTTTGCTCCATATACTTCCGCCATGATGTGCTGTCTTACCACAGGCCCAAAATAATGCAGCCAATCAGCCATGGACTAAAACCTCCAAATCTGGATCCAAAAGAAAACTTTTCTCTGTAATCTCAGCACTTAGGGAGGCTGAGACAGGAGAATTGCGAGTTCAAAGCCAGCCTCAGCAACAGCGAGGCGCTAAGCAACTCAGTGAGACCCTTTCTCTACATAAAACACAAAATAGGGCTGGGAGTATGGCTCAATGGTCAAGTGCCCCTGAGTTCAATCCATGGTACCAAAATAACAAAAAATAAAAAAACTTTTCTTTTTATAAGTTAATTATCCCAGGTATTTTTTATAATAACATGAAACTGGCTGACATAATAACAGATCGGATAGTGTGATTTTGTCCTCATACAATCTGGAGGACACTAATTTGGAAGTTTTGTACCATCCACTTTTGAAATGTGTAGCCTATACTGTCACACCTGTTTTGACTCCATCACCAATCCCAGGTCTGTCAGCTAAATTGAGGGTGGAAGCAATGGTGTCCCTTAATATCAGCAACACAAACTAAAGATAGCAATGATTCAGGAAAGCACTGATTTAAACTATCTTCCTTAATAGGAAACTGTGGTCCATGGTCTTTGTCTGCAGCTGGGTACAACCTCTACTGCTTCCCTCCAAGGGCAAACTATTTTGGTTTCTGACAGATGAGACTACAGCACTAGTCTTTTTTTTATTGTTGATGTTTTTGTTTTTTTAAAAATTTTTTAGATGTTGATGGACCTTTATTTTTTATTTATTATTTATTTATATGTGGTGTTAAGAATCAAATCCAGTGCCTCATGCATGCTAGGCAAGTGCTCTACCACTGAGCCACAACCCCAGCCCCAATAGTCTTGTTTTATAAAAGCTTGCATCTTGGATAAAGTTCCCCACAGCAGTCCTAGAAACAAGGATTGAGTACGAGTAGTTTATTTGGGAAGTGATCTCTAAGAAGCATGATAGAGAAGTGGGAAAGTAAGACAGGGAAGGGAATGAACCCAACACACAGTGTTGATGAGCATGAGGCTACTATGTGCTCAACTCCCATTCATCCTTGGCTGATGGTTGCTCCCCAAGATGTCAACTCCTTGACATTTGGGGTCAGCCTACCTTGAATATGGGCCTGGAAGAAGCCCTAAGTCATAAGGGCTTACAGTAGGATCCTTTATTACTAGTCAGGGTTTTCTAGAGAAACAGAATATATATGTAAAGATTTTTATAATGAGGTATTAGCTCATGATATTATGGAAGCTAAGAAGTCCTATGATCTGCGATTTGCAAATGAAGACCTGGGAACGCTTATGCTGTAGTTCAAAGGTTTAAAAGGTAGAAATGGGGACCCTGGGCTGTCACACGGAGGAGGTTGTACAGACCGATTGCGCACGCGCGGAGGAGGAAACCAACCGCACTGTGGTCCCCCATCTACCAACCTGTGGCTGTCCCTGCCTACATACATCTAGAGTCAACATCCAGGACCAAGAAGATCATCCCCAACATCCCTGCAGGCCTGGTTACACCAGAGGTGAGGTATTGGTAACCTGCAGGGACACTATAAGATTATAGGGTAGAAACTGTAATACTTCAGATTGGCACTGCTAGAGAGGAAGACACATGAACAACATGAAAAAAACAAGAGAATAAAATGCCCCAAACAAACCAAGATGCTACAACAATAGAATCCATTGACAGCACAGTAGATGAAATGTCAGATAAGGAGTTCAGAATGTACATAATTAAAATGATCTGTGAAACACAGAATAATATAAGAAAGCAAATACAGGCAACACTTGATCACTCCAACAAAGAGATTAGAGGAAAGAATACAAGCAACCATTGATCTTTCCAACAAAGAGATAAGAGAGCAAATACAGAGAGCAAAAGATTACTTCAAGAAAGAGATAGAGACTTTGAAAAAGAACCAAACAGAAATCCTTGAAATGAAGGAAAAAATAAACCAAATAAAAAATTCAATAGAAAGCATCACCAATAGACTAGAGAACTTGGAAGACAGAACCTCAGACAATGAAGACAAAATGTATAATCTTGAAAATAAAGTTGACCACACAATGAAGATGATAAGAAACCATGAGCAAAACATCCAAGAATTATGAGATAGCATCAAAAGACCAAATCTAAGATTTATCAGGATAGAAGAAGGCACAGAGTTTCAAACCAAAGTAATGCACAATCTCTTCAATGAAATAATATCAGAAAATTTCCCAAACATGAAGAACGAATTGGAAAATCAAATACAAGAGGCTTATAGGACACCAAATGTACAACACTACAACAGATCCACTCCAAGTCACATTATATGAAAATGCCTAACATACACAATAAGGATAGAATGTTAAAAGCTGCAAGAGAGAAGGAGCAGATTACATACAGGGGGAAATCAATTTGGATTTTAGCAGATTTCTCAGCCCAGACCCTCAAAGCCAGGAGATCCTGGAACATCATATACCAAGCTCTGAAAGAAAATGGGTGCCACCAAGAATCTTATATCCAGTAAAATTAAGCTTCAGATCTGATGATGAAATAAAAACCTTACATGATAAACAAAAGTTAAAAGAATTTACAGCAAGAAAGCCTGCACTAGAGAGCTTTCTTAGCAAAATATTCCATGAGGAGGAAATGAAAAACAACAATGAAAATTGGCAAAGGGAGGAACTACACTAAAGGAAAAGCCAATTAAAGGAGAAACTAAGTCAAGTTAAAAACCAAAACTAAACTAAAATGAACAGGAATACAAGCCATATTTCAATAATAACTGTGAACTTTAATGGCCTAAACACATCAATTGAAAGACATAGACTGGCAGATTGAATTTAAAAAAGACTCAAATTGTGGAATTCACACGGATGTTGGCTCAGAGCTATGCCTACAATGGAGAAAAGGACTGTGTTAGGGACATCAGCTGATGATAAAAATTGGTTATTGTGCTATCGTTGAATTTCTTATCCTTATTCCTCTATAGTTGTATAAGTAAGGCAATTATTTTTCTTTCTTCTTTCAAATTTTTTTCTTTGTTTTTAATTTTGTGTAATTTGGATATAAGATGACTAGGTATTACTTTATTTATTCACCTATTTATATTTGGTACTTATTCTACTTGATATTCTCTCAAAATCTGTGCTTTTTATCTTACCTTAGTTTTTGAAAAATTTTCAGATAGTTTTACTTCAAATATTGTTTCTGCTCTGTTTTCCTTTCTTCTTTTTGTATTGTAATTATGCATGCTTTATTCTTTGATATTGTCCCAAAGTTCTTGGGTTGCTTTTATTTCCTTTGTATTTTTGTTTGGGAAATTTTTAATTAACTTATCATCAAGACATGGTTTCTTTCCTTGGCCATAATTTAATTGATGGCATCAGAAGGCATTCTTTCTTTCTATTTCAGCATGTTTAATCTCTAGAATTTTGTTTTGATTATTAGAAGTTTCCATTCTCCCTAACATAGTTTATAAGTTTTTGCATGCTGTATACCTTTTCCCATTAGAGTATTTAACATATTAATCAGAATTGCTTTTTTTTTTAACTTGGCAATTCAAATATGCATGATATGTTTGAGTCTGATTTTTATTTTCAGACTACATTTTAGCACATCTTCTGGCCTGTCTTGTAATTTTTTGTTGAAAGCCAGACAGATTTTATTGAATAATAAAAAATAAGGTAAATAGGCCACTGATAGGAGTATTTGTTTTATCTGGTGAGGACTTCTCTGATGTTTATGCTTGCTTTCAGCTAAAGGTACCAGAAGATTTAAGTTTTCATCCTGTACTTTTTTTTTTTTTATCTCACTGTTTGAGTTTCCTTAAACACTACTTCAGGGAGAAAGAATCTGAGTATTACAACTCTTTCAGCTGTAATTGATTGTTATTATACCAGATCCTTGCTGTCGTGCAGGTCAGATATGGGACAAAGGAGTTTTTTCTAATGTTATTCAATCTTTAAGTGGGTCTATGTCTGAGGACTACGACTTTCACAAGCATTTCATCAATGTGTACCACCCCACTGGCACCCTTACTCCCGTCTCTGACTGCTATATTCCCAATATTTTTCTTTGAAATTTTGTCCTTAATTGACTTTGTTTTTCATTCACAATCTAACTCTATCAGAGACATGAGGTCTTTTTGGAATCTTCAGCAGGAAAATAGTAGGGTATCTGAAAGGAAAACTGTGAAACTGCAAGGGTTTCTCTAAGTCTACAGGACCCCAAGTTTTCCTTAATCTCAAATTAGTCCATATTCTGTCTCCAGCCAATCTTCAAGACTATATATACTAGTTGACAGCTCTAGCAGTACATTGTTGGATTCAAGAAATGTAATTTGATTTTCAGACATTTTTGTTACTGTAAGGATAAGATTGTTGACTTTTGATTACTTAACATATCAGAGATGAAACATGAAGTCTGTTTCTTAATTTTAAAACAATGTTTAAAAACTTGTTTAATTTTATACATTCTTTCCATTTTTATACTCTTTTTTCTTTCTTGATTTTTTTCCCCATTTTATCATCCATTTTATTTGGGAAATGCTTTTGTTGAATACAGAAAACCAATGTGATTAATTCTATTCATGTTTTTAATCTTATTCCTACATCTTCTGTAGACTGTTTTTAATTTCTTTATATAGAATAATTTATATAATTTTATATATTGAGTAGTGTTATATATTGAATAGTTTATAATTTATCAGATCTACATTGTATTGTTTCTACTCATTCTTTCTTAAACAATATTCATAGATTCTATTGGATAATTAAAAATTAATAAATAAATTGAAAAAAGAAGTAGAAATGGTATAGATTCTGACCTATTAGAGTTCTAGATATAATATTACCCCAATTACTCAGTGATCAGTGATTTGGTGCTGAAATAATCACAAGGTCATTTGACTACAGAATCCATGAATTCATTTGACCCTACTGAGAGATGCCTTTGAATCAGGACTCTAATATCTGGCTTCCATATGCCCCTACACTGACAAGAGGACCACAATAGCATTTGGGGTCCCATTTTATGGTGGTTTCTAAATCTATTCATACATCCTTTAACATTTCTACTTTCAAAAGGTAAAATCAAATTAACCTCCCCTCATAGGTGGGCTGGGCATAGCAACTTTCTTCTAACAAAAAGAATGTGGTGCTTATATATAATTTCCAAGACCAGGTCATCAAAATGATACAATGATACAAAATGATACAACTCTTCCTGACTCTCTTTTCCTCAAATTACTCACTCTATGAGAAACCAACCGCCATATTATAGAGATACCCAAGCAGACCTGTGGAGAGGCCCATGTGGTGAGGAACCAAGATACCAGCACCAATTTTCCAGTCACATAAACAAGGCACCTTAGAATTGGATCCATTAGGCCAAGTCCACTGAGTAGGTGTCAGTAGCCCAAGCTGACATTTGATTAACAAACTTACAAGAGACACAAATCCAGAATTAACCAATGAAGTCTCTTCCAAATTCATGACCTACAAAAGAAGTGTGAGGTAAGAAATAATTATTATTACTTAAGTCAATAAGTATTGGGGTGTTTTATTGCACAATAATAGACCAATACACCCAGGACCAATGTTAGCTCAGACACTATGTCCAAAAGTCCTCAAATAAATATATATCCTAGAAATTGCTACACACTCCTTGAGGACAGATTAGAGGAACATATATTGTATGTTCTTGCACAGTCCTTCCTCAAGGGAGCTTGGTCTTCTCTTTTATTGGTCTCTGGATCCAGGAACAGGTTCAGTCTTGGACACAGGGCAAGAGATAGACATTTCCCACAATTGTGGCTGACATCAGCCCTCTGCTCAATTGCTCATCATCTCATTTAGCAGCATGAGTGAAGCAATATCCTATTGGTTTCCTGTGTATCTTGCTACTAGGAACTGCATGGTCTATTTACCATTATCACTGATCTCTGTGGGACAATGTCCCCAGTGGCCATTCTGTTTGTGTTATCTGTTTACAGTAATTGCTTGTCTCTGATGTTGAAGTGCTGCCATCTGGACTCTGCTACTGTAAACCTCTGTTATATGTGTTAATACTGGGGAACCCATTGGTATAACAACATCTACTATCATTAACCATAGCTGCCAGAAGACATTCATTATTGAGCCTCCCCATGGTTCTGGTGGCCCCTCACTCTTGCATTACTTACCATGTTAATAAAGAGAGCACTCTCTCAGCTGTCCTAAGTTTTCATTTCTTTGGGAATGTTGACTCTTTCCTGATACTCTGCCATTGCAGTTCTAGCACTCCCACCTCACTAAGTGAAGGTCATCATTGCTTCTGAGTTTCAAGAAACCATGTCAGCAGTGCATGGTGCCAGGGTCAGGTACACTGGCTAAGTTGTCAATTCCTAAGCCACAGAAGCACAGCACTTTCAAAGTAAACTCTCCCCTGCCCAAACTTATCTCCCTTCCTCTCTGGTGCCCCCAGCCTCCTTCACAATCCATTCCCAGGAACGTTCTACCCAGTCTTTGTCAGTATCCACGAGGCAGACCCTGTCGCACTTAGGAGGTACTATTTCTTCAGCAGGGACAGAGCTTCCCCACTTTAGCTAGGCTGCATCATGACCCCAGTTACTGGGCTCAAAGTTATGAGGAAAGGCAGGGAAGATCTTGGGTCATATACACATCATCTTGCAAGACACATCTGCTCACGGGAGGACAGAGATTTGGATGCAAGTGATTTATTTGTCAGGTAACCCAAAAAATACCAACATGAGAATGGGAGGTTAGACAGGAAGGGAAGGAATTCAGGAAAGGTAGGTTACTATTTGGGGAAATTTGGGCTCCATCTTGTTGGGATCTCTGGGAGGTCATGTGGAATATGCCTCAGGGGTGAGGAAGCTGGAGGTCAGGGGCATCTATCTATCCTCCAATTCTCACTCTCTCATGGGAATGTTACTCCAGTCTTCCCTCAAGGCAGCTGAGAGAGGGCTCACATGCAGAGAATTGCAGGTGTTTGTAATAGGCACTGTCAACACAGACTGGAACCAGTGGGTGCTGAGAGATGAAGGCAGGTCAATTATGGCATCAGCTACAGCCTGAATAGACATCTATTTGAGTCATGGCATCTGTCACCCTGGACAGAGAGACATTAGTAAGCCAACATGAACCAGACATTGGGATAAACAATATCAGCTGAAGATTGCTCATGGTTAGGTAGCAGAGTACACAGTCTGAAAGGAAATGTAGACCAGGATAGTTAAACTGTGAAGAAGAAGAAAGAAAAAGATATAGAGAATGTGTCAGGCGTAAGGGAAGCTATAGTGATGGCCCCAAGCACTTAACATACTCTGTGTGAAGAACACCATAGAAGGCTAAGAGGAAAGCAGGGGAAGCTCAAGCAGACATTATTCATCCCCTAACATTGCCAAGGACCAGCCGTGGCTGGAAGAAGATGGTTAAACTGATAAATGAGCTTTTATCAGCAAGCTCCACACTTAACCACATCAGGTCAGCACATGACTTGGCGTGGTCCCATTAGAAAACAAACTTAGGGCCTTTCATAGCCCTGGTTAAGAGAATCATTAGAGAATTTGAACAAGCTATGCAAAAACTGGTTCTAAAACATTATGTTTGATTTGGTATAGTGGGTTTTTGATTCGAGAAGAGGAAAAAAGTAGACAATCAACTCAGAGAAGCAATAATTAGTTAATGGAAAAATGCAATCAGTTAAATTAAGATTAGCTGTATTTTGAAGATTAATCATATTTGCATTACTGGAGCACAAAAAGTATAGATTAAATTTGTTAAATTTGTTTGGAAATATGCATAAGTCTTCCCGGCCCGCGCTTACAGCTATTCTCAACAAACATGGTTCCCATTAAAAACAGTGGCACATAGCTCATTGCAATTTGTGAAGAGAAAAACAATTTCCTGTTTTCCACCTAACTCTACTAAGTGGTTTCTAGTGATTCCTTTGGGTGGTGTCTTTTTTCAATTGAGTTGGAGGGGAGGAAGAAAGGCTCTGGTTTGCCCAGAGCCTCAGATTCCCCACCACCACCTCTCCAACAGGCATTTGAGTCCCTAAAGAGATGTATTTCTTAACTGACTTCTGCAAAAACAGTGGCATTTCAGATAGACTGGCAGTTGAAATCAGGACCCAATAAATCTTAAGAGACACAAATATGAAATGATAGTTATGAGATTAATTTGAAAGTGTCCCAGTTGATGTTGGGGTAGGAAATGGGGGAAAGAGACTTTAGTTCTTGGAACTTGGCCCAGGAACAAAAACGTTGGTTTCCAGATTTGCCTGCTAATGGAGGCCCATCAGCCTTTATGATCCCAGATAATAAAATAATGCAAGTAGGAGTAACAGCATTGAGACTTTCCTTGTGCTGTTTCCTATGCATCCTTCATTTAATCTTCACAGGAAACTTCTCATGAGCCAGGTGCTTCTAGACCCATTTTGCTATTAGCCAAAGATTTTGAGCTCTGGAAAGACTAAATCACCTATGTCCTGTGGCAAATTCTGATTCCTAAGTCCTTGCTCTTGGTCTTTGCACCATGCTGTCTGCTGTACTGGATGGGTAGACTCAGATGTTATGTCTATTTTATTGTAGAAAGTGGACAGCAACCTGGTAGGAATACAGTCTCCCCACCACCTCAGGAAAAATCCCTGAAACCCTTTTTCCAAGACCTAACAGTGCCAGTACTCAAGCCTAGAGGAGACACCAACCCATCCTGGTTCCCAAACCTCCTTGTTCCTGAGCACAGACGGCTGGGAGAAGCATGGAGCAGGAATGACTAAGTGTGCTGGCCTGGCAGGGCTACGATGGCCTCTATAGTCCTCTCTCTGGCCCTTAGGCCACCTCCCTTCTGGCCATTTACCTCTTCCCAGAGGTACACTCTTCCCAGAACACATTGCAGAACAAATAGCCATGGAATTTCCTACAAACACATGGATTTTACTACTCTCTTCCTGCTTCAGGGATTTTGAATACATTTATATGGTTCTTGTAAATGCTAAAGATAAAGCATGGAATGCAATGCTTATCCCCTCCCTCCCTTCCTCCAATTTTTAGTCCTCAGTACAGGAATGGACCAGACCCACCCATTATAGCTGAATGTGCTACAATAAATTTGAAAAAAAAAAATTCAAGCCATTGTGCCAATACCCTCAGAAATTGAGACTTTCCACAGAAAGTGCAGAATGTTCTGCATTCTACTTTTAAGTGAGGAAAAAAAAAAAAAAAAACATAAAAAGAGGGAGGAAAAATAGCTAAACAAAACATTTACTCCTGTTCAGAGAATTTTTAAAAATTAATAGCAGCTTTTGGGCTTCAGGTTAAAGGAATGTTATGAGTTTACCCTTTGATTCTTCCCTGCTTTTCAGGTCTCACAGTCATAAATAGATTTTTCTTCACATAAAAAAAGTCAGGGCCACAATTAGAACCAAAATAAACATCTTCAAGGACAAGAACTTGAATAATCACACAGTGGTGAATGCTGATGCTACAAATCAGTGAGGCTCCTGGCAGAGGGGCCAGGGTTCAGTCATGGGGGGAAATTTCCAGTAGGAAGCTGGATCCTGGTTGATTGAGGAAATAAGGCACAGAAAGACAGAGTATAGCCTGTATAATAGTGCATCCTTACAGATGGGGAAGGAAGCAGACACAGACAAAACCAGTGTTGAGGTGAAACCATTGCCAAGGAAGAAGAGCCCCAAGTCAGGAGCATGTGACATCTCAGGTGGGAGTCAATCACAAGATTCAGGAAAGGTGAAAAAAGGGAGACCAAGAGATCAGAAACAATTCTCAATCCAGGTGACCTTATCAACCAAAATGCTAAAGTACACATGAACTACAAAGAGCCTGCCTCTACTAGAGCCTGCCTCTACTAGAAGCTATCTCAGAATGAATTGGAAATATTCTGTTTAGGCTCTTCAAAATACAAAGAAAGGGTTCAACATAAATATTCACGAGATGTTATGAAAGAAACATGGGATGCAAATAAACAAGAAAGGATAGGAAAAAATCTATTAGAAATATTGAGGAAAAGGACTATAATTTTACTCAGCAATAAAAGAGAATTATGTCATTTGCAGGTAAATGGATGGAGCTGGAGAACATCAGGCTAAGTGAAGTAAACCAATCCCAAAAAACCAAAGGCCAAAGGTTTGCTCTGATTAGTGGATGCTGATCCATAATGGGGGTGGGATGGGGAGCATGTAAGAAATGTAGGAACTTTGGATAGGGCAAGGGGGAGGTAGGGGAAGGGAGGGGGCATGGGAGTAGCAAAGATGGTGGAATGAGATGGACATCACTACCCTAGGTACATGTATGAAGATATGAATGGTATGAATCTATCTTGTTTACAACCAGAGAAATGGAAAATTGTGCTCCGTATGTGTACTAGGACTTGAAATGCATTCTTTTGTTTTAAAAAATAAAAATAATTTTTTTAAAAAAGGAAGAAATGTAAATTGCCAAGAAAAAAAAAGGGATATATTCATCGGAATAGGAGTTTGCATGGTACATTCTCAGTTCTGTACACATTCAGCAGCCCTTTGCATATGTGAAACATCCATAGGACAACACGGGAAATTCTAGGTACCGAATGTGAGGGAAAAAAATGCAAGGTCATCAAAGAAAATAGTGTGTGTGCACGTGCATATGTGTGTGCATGTGTGAAAGAGAAGTTTGTTAGTCAGCTTCCTGCTGTTGCAAAGAAATATCTGAGGAAATAAACTTAAAGAAGAAAACATTTGTTTTCTTCCCAATTTCAGAGGTTTCAGTCCATGGACACTAGGCCCTGTCCCCTTGGGCCTGTGGCAAGGCATCCTGTCATGACAGGGAGCACATGGTGGAGCAAAGCTGCTCACATCATGGTGGCCAGGAAGTAAAGAGAGAGAGAGGAAGGGGTCAGTGTCCCAATATTCCCTTCAATGACACACCCCAATGACCTAACTTCTTCCCACTAGTCCCCATCTCTTAAAGGTTCCATCACCTCCCAGTACAGCCACATACTGGCAACCAAACCTTTAATACATGGATCTTCGGGGACTCTTGAGAGTCAAACCGTAACAGAGAGAAAGAGAGAGAGAAGGAGGTGGAGAAAGAGAGAGGAAAAGGAGATGGAAAAGGAGAAGGCAAAGGAAAAAAGAGAGATTAAAGAGGAGGAGGAGGAAGAAAAAGTGGAGACAGAGGCATTAGAAAGTAAGGAATCTTAAAGGTGATGACACCCAGAATCCCACCAGTCCTGCCTCCTAATAGGTCCATACCCAGCATTATTTATTGATCTCAAGCTTCACAGTCTTATCTGTTCAATGAGAATAATAATGACCACTGCTGGACATTTTATGGAAAGTTTTCTACCATAACTAAATGCAACATCTCAAGGAAGAAAAGCATATGAACACTTCTTATAAAAATAGTACTTTTATAATAAAAAAAAATTGTGGTACCTTACACATTACCTCCTTCTTTGGATATTCTGGTCATAAAAAACGCATCAGGTCATTTTGGACTCCTGTTAGTGGAGGCTCTACTTGGGAATGCTGGGAGTGCATCTCTTCCTTTTGTGGAAGCTGTCACTCCATGTGGCTCCAGTGAATCAGAATCAGACAGCTACAGGGATGTTTCATTTGTTCACTTGACAGGAGCAAAATGTATCAAGATGACTTAATCCTTTTACTCTCTGGTGTCTTCTTTCTAAGTGCTTCCACTTAATTCAATAAAAACTTATCTGTGTTAATAAATGTCTATGTCTGCTCTAGACTTGGAGTTTGTTTCGCCTGGTATACACCCATCATCTGATAAATGAAATGCCTATGTCTGTTCCCCACGCTGTGGTTAGTGGACATGATACTGTGGCCAATTGTGAGGAAGGATTCATTTCCAGTACTTGATACCCTTTCCCAATAGGAAAATAGGAGCCCTGATTAAATAAAACAGCAGAATTGGATTTTCCAACATAAACAGGAACAGAAACACCTGAACATTTTTGCCTAGGGCAGCAGCAGTGACCTTAAGGAGACAATTAAGATGAAGAATTCCATATACCCAAGGTGGCCTTGCCATCAGAACTAAAGGGGCAGCCTTATATAAGGAGATAACCTAATAACACATCTCTTCTTTATTTACTTATCTGCAACTTTTCAAAAATTATAAAATATTTCACACACCCAAGGTATAGTTGTTAACATTTTGCCAAATTTTCATCAGGTTGATCTATCCCTCTAAGAAACAAAATATTATAGATAGGACCAAAACCCACCCTCAAACATTCCCCACTCTCTCCCTAGAGATAACTACTATCTTTTTTTTTTTTTTTTGGTACTGGAGATTGAACTCAGGGGCACTCCACAACTGAGCCACATCCCCAGCCCTATTTTGTGTTTTATGTAGAGACAGGGTCTCACTGAGTTGTTTTGCGCCTCTCCGTTGCTGAGGCTGGCTTTGAACTCGCGATTCTCCTGTCTCAGCCTCCCTAAGTGCTGGGATTACAGGCTTGTGCCACCATGCCCGGCTGATAACTACTATCTTGAAGTTAGTATGTATGCTTTATTTTGCTACATATCCACTAGGTATCCATAAAGTATGTACCATTTAATATGCTTTAAAACTTACATGAATAGTATTCATATCCTTCTGTTTTATTTATGCCAATGTTGTATTTTGAGACTTCATCCTTTCAGTTTTGCCACAAGTAGTTACAGAGTGCCTACAATAGAGTAGCTATATTTTAGGTACTGGGGAAATGGCATTGGGGAAACAAAAGAGAGACATACACAAAACCCTTCATGACATAGGCAAGAAAAAAGATAAGTATAACTTAGACTGTGATATTTATGATACAGTGGATAGAAAATATACTATGGAGTGGTACATGCTGAGGAGAACATTTAAGGAAGAAAAGGTCTATATGTCTGTGTGGGAGGAGAGTAGAGTTGGCATTACAGACAGATCAACTTGCTTCAGGTTAACCTCTGTGTGGTGTTACCCCTGGAAAAATGGCAACTCTATTACACAGAGGTCTGGCTGGAACATCACTCCTCACTCACCACTTCTCTGGGGATTTCTGAGTCATAGGAACACACATGTCAACCACACCTTCACACCACTTCCCTACACCAGTGTACCAACGTATATTCCCATCAGCAGAGTATGGAGATTTCCATCGCCCTATATACTTGCCCGTTCTTAACAAACTTTCAAATTTTGTCTTACTGAAGGACGTAAGTATCTTGATGCTTATTTCCCTGAGTATTATTGTGGCTGAACATTTCTGGAGTTGTCTTTTTACATCTTTGCTCACTTTCCTATGGTGTTGTCTGTCTCAATTGTATTCATTAATTTAATTCCTTTCTATGGTCCTTTTTTACTTATGGTGACGGCAGATATGTTCTCCCTCTTGTGGATACCTTTGTTTATGATATCTTGGGCAGTCTAGAATTAATACCAATGCAATCAAAATGATCAAGTTTGGGGGCTGGGATTGTGACTCAGTGGTAGAGTGTTTGCCTCGCATGCATGAGGCAGTGGGTTCGATCCTCAGCACCACATAAAAGTAAATAAAAAAGATGTTTTAAAAAATGATCAAGTCTGTCCTTATTTGTGTTTTTTCCCCCTTATAAGAACTGCCTTCTTAACTCAGTGAGACCCTGTCTCTACATAAAACACAAAATAGGGCTGGGGATATGGCTCAGTGGTCGAGTGCCCCTGAGTTCAATCTCCAGTACCAAAAAAACCAAAAAACAAAACAAAACAAAAAACTACCTTCTTACCCCCAACATCATAGAGAGATTCTGATAAAAATTTCTTCTTAAAAAATTTACAATGTTTCATACAAGTCTTCACTTTATCCAGAATTCCATGTTTGTGGATAAAGTAAAATAGAAAATTAGTTTTCTTTTTCTTTGTACGTAGCCAATTGTCTCAACACTGTTTCTTGAATCATCCATGTCTCCTCTGTTGATGTAATGAGACCTCTGTCAAGTGGCAAGTTTTCAGAATGAGGCCTGTTTCTGAATCTTGTTGAATTCAGAAACCTCAACCTGCCCCATCAGTCTATTTGTCTACCCCTCACCAGGTCCATCATCTTTATTATCACAGCTTTATAATAAGTCTTGATATCAGGCACAACACCTTTGCTGCACCCTTTAATAGTCTTCTACAATACTCCCTTGGCTATTCTTGGTTTTTATTTCATCATAATGACTTTAAGATCAATTTGTAAAATTTCAAGTCAATAATGGAATTGTATTGTCTTTATACATTAATTTAGTAGAATTTCTTATAGTATTGAGCCATTCCCCCTCATGAACATGTCTCTTTATTGATTTAGGTCTTATTCTATATTCTTTGGCAAATTTTATAATTGTTATAAAGACCTAGTATACTTATCGTCATATTATATCCTATTGCTATTTTTGTTGCTAGGGAAACTGCTGTTTGTAATTATATTTATTAGTAATTTATTGCTTGTGTATTGAAGAACTCTTAGATTTTATATACTGACCTTATATCTGGCAACCTTGTTGAATTCTCCTCTTAGTTTATCTTCAGTTTAGTTAGCTTATCTAACAGTTTATCAGCAGATAAATTATCTTGAAATACGACTAGTAAATATTTTTCTTTTCTAGTCATTACTGTTCTTTTTCTTATTGCTAGAACTTCAAGATTCATATTAAATAGGAGTCATGGTTGTGATATCTTTATCTTGACACCCATTTACAAAAGACTGCTTCCAATGTTTCACCAGCAACTACAACGTTTATTACAGGATTTTGGTAAGTTACTAGGTTAAGAAAGTTCTTTTCTATTCATAATTTACTAGAAATTTTTGTTAGAAATGCAGTTTGAATTACATGTGGTTTGTTTTTTGTATCAACTGGAATAATATTGTCTCCTTTAATCTGTTAGTAGGTGTTTATTGTATTCTGGGGAAAATCTCAGAATATGATAATAACGTATTTTGGGTATTGCTAGAATTATTTTGCTAATATTTTCTTTAAAATATTATATTAATATTTGTGAGCTTGATCAATGACTGTCCTTTATCTTATCCTTCCCTGAATTTTGGTACCAAGTTATACTGCTCTCATAAGATGAACGAAAGTGGGGTTTTTCTTTTTTCCCATATATTCTGTGAACAATTGAAATCAAGTTAGAAAGTATTTGTTACTTTAAGTGTTGGTAGAACTCAATGAGTTTTATTTGCATAAAGGAATGAGAAGGAAGCCTATGCTTAACTTTTAAATTAATTTCATTATGGAGTACAGATATTGTAAAGTTTTCTATTAATGAGTCAACTTTTGTAAGTTATAATTTCTCTAGGAGATTATCTAAGTAATCTCCTTTGTTATATTTTTGTTCATAGGATTTTCCCAAGATTTTTCATATGTAATTACATTGTGTGTGTGTGTGTGTGTGTGTGTGTGTGTGTGTGTGTGTGTGTATTTTCCTGTTTTTTCTAGTTAAATATTGCTGGAAATTTCTTTATTCTCCTAGTTCTTTCAAAGAATCAATAGTTGAATTTATTAATATTTTCAATTCTTTGTATTATATTTTGCTACTTTCTGTTCTCATATTGTTTCCTTTTTTATACTTTATTCCAATTTAGTCTCTTGTTCTTTTTCCTAGTAACTATATTTCTTCATTCCTTTTATATTCATTTAAAGTTACAGATTTATTTTTAAAAAATATTTTAACTTCATCCCACAAGTTTGGTTAATTGAAATTTCTAGATTTTAGATTAATTATTTTTTGTCTATTGATTATTTAAAATTTATCAATGGGACTTTCTGTTTCCTTGTGATATTTTATTGTAATTATAGTAAGATTATGTGTGAAAATAGTTGTTACACAATTCAAATTCGTTTTTTATCCTATTTCATATATTAATAACTAAAGAGAGAGTGTTAAATTCTCCCACCAAAATTATAAATTTGTAAATGTTTCCTTATAGTTCTTTTTTGTATGGATATGATTTTAGGTTAAATTATTATTTTTTTTATATGGACACAATATCTTTATTTTTATGTGGTGCTGAGGATGGAACCCAGTGCCTCATGCATGCGAGGCAAGTGCTCTACCACTGAGCCACAGCCCCAGCCCCTAGGTTAAATTATTAATAGATTTTTACAATTATAAATTTAGGTTAAATTTTTAAAATTCTGAACTTTAAAAAGTTTGAAATTCTTATGTCTAATGTTAAATTTTTCTTTGATCATCATGTAGCAAACCTTTTTATTCCTAATTATGATTTTTTGCCTTAAGGTATACCTTGTTTAATTGATATTTTGCCTTTACTGTGAGCATTTCTATGTCATTATGTTCTAGGTATATTTTTTGTGAACAGTATGGAACAAAATTTTAAAGAATCTAGTCTCACTCTAAGTCTCTGTATTGTGACTGGTGGAAAAATACATTAAAATGTATCCCAGTTAGTAAAATATTTGGATTTACTTTCATCACTGTCATTTTTCATTATATTCATTCTCATTTGATAAAGGCAATCCTGAGAGAATTCATTGCCAGCACAGCTGCACTCTAAGTATTATAGAAACTTTTTCAGACAGAAAGGAAAAGACGCCAGATGGCAATTCCTATCCAAAGAAGAATGAAGCAGAGCTGTCATGGGTAAAATATGGATGACTTTATCCCCATATTTCAAATTCCTTTAATTAATAATTGACTGATTAAAGCAATAACAACATATTGTGTAGTTAAAAGCATATGTGAGAGAATTTAGGACAATAATAGCATGAAGGATAGCAAAGGGGAATGGAAATAGAAATGTACTGTTGTAAAGTTCTTAAACTGCATATGAAATGAGTTTTTATTACTTGAAGAAGTTATATGATGTACATTGCAAACTCTTGATCACACACGCAGCAAAAAGGCATACATAAGGGGCTCGGATTGTAGCTCAGCGGTAGAGCGCTTGCCTTGCATGCGTGAGGCCCTGGGTTCGATCCTCAGCACCACGTACAAAGCAATAAAATAAAGACATTGTGTCCATCTACAACTAAAAAATAAATAAAAAAATTTTAAAAAGGCATACATAATAAGCCAATAGTGGAGACAAGATGAAATCATTAGAAATACCCAATCAAGAAGAAGGAAGAAGCCGGGTGCAGTGGCTCAAGCCTGTAATCCTAGCACTTAGGGAGGCTGAGACGAGAGAATCACGAGTTCAAAGTCAGCCTCAGCAATGGCGAGGCACTAAGCAACTCAGTGAGACTCTGTCTCTACATAAAACACAAAATAGGGCTGGTGATGTGGCTCAGTGGTCGAATGCCCCTG